>JANRMJ010155735.1:0-36283 GCA_025584955.1 Alethe diademata
GCTGGGGGCGACAGAGAGAGAGGCAGAGAAGCCTCTGCTGCTGGCTCAAAGCAGCCGTGGGAGGCAAAGCCTCCGTCACGCAGCCTGCATGGCCTGACACGTCTCCAGCAGGGCTTGGCTTGGCTCCCTTCACCTTCGGTGTGCAGTTTTAACCCCTCTAATGTTCAGATAAGACTGCAGATGTCCTGAGCTCCCCTGAATGAGAGGAATAAAGCAAGCAGTCTGCTGAAGTCAGTGAAGTGAAAGCTAAGTTTCCAGATGGGAAGAGATTGAAGAGATGCCATGGATAATTTGGCTGGAAAACCTTTTTTTGTGGGCTATGGGGGGACTGGACTACATTGAAATGCCTTTAAACTGTGGAAAACTACTTGGGGGGTTGAAGTGCTTGAAGAAAAATATCTTTTGCCCTGAGGGAATGGGGCTCTCTCTTCTGGAGACTGGAAAGATGGACAGAGACATTTGATGGAAAAGATGATGAAGAGAATTTTTGTCTTTGAACAGCTTGCCCTTAAAAATAATACCTCATGTGTGTGGTATAACCCATAACACAGCTGTGGAAAGACTGTGAAAATGGGAGGAATTTCTACAATTTGCAGATTTTCCCCGGGCAGATGCAAATTGTGAATGTGGAGACACCGCCTATGGCTAAACCAAAAAAAGGGACTTTTCTCTCTAAAGTGAACTGAAATTATTATGTAAGTGGAAAACTGACTGAAGTGTTCTCTGTGTGTTGTTGTTAAGAAATATAGAAATTGAGGGGGAGGGAGAAGGGAATTATCTGGAAATCTTATTCTGAATTTATTTTTTTTCTGTGTTATTAATAAATTTCTTCCATATACCCTTTTAAGTTTTAGGCCTGCCATGTCTTTGCTCCTAAATCCTATCTCTTAAAGAAATTAAATATATTAAAATTGGCAAACCCAAACCAAACCAAGATACCATGAAATTATTTCCTGAATATGAAAGAATTCATAAAATCTTCCTGTATACGAAATCAAATCCTAGCTTCAGAAAACTAGATACAAGTGACTTTAAGACACATAGATTAATCTAGATTTTATATATATGTATATATATATGTATGTATTTATATATGTATGTATATTTAAAATTATATACATTTTAATGTTTTATTAAAAAAAGAAAAATGCATCACTTTGGATCATGGATACTAAAATATAAAATTTACAAGGCTTATAGACACTTGGAAAAAATGACAACTAAACAGTAATCCTGCTTACTTTATCCCATGGATCTAAAATCCACATATTTGCTGGATTCAAAATGAAGAAAATTCTCTCAAAGCTTATAAAGAGAATTACTGGTGTAGTAAAGAAGGATTTCTTGACCCATCCATTTTATATTTTTAAAGAAAGATACTTGATGAGATGCTTTTCATTAGTGAGAATGCCAGTTAAGAAAAGGCTGTAATGACTTCAACCCATTTGTGTGTCCTTCAACTCTCAATCCCAGAAGGATTTGTGTTTCAATACCTCTTCTTTTGTCTGCTGTATGGATTAAAAACATGCTAATTCATTATGTTAGGATTTCTACTGCACTGTATTCTGATATTCCATCCTGAAATGAATTTTCCAATTCCAAACATCTTTCTACTCAACAAGATATGAAATTATGCTTACAGAGGTTTTGTATGTCCGTGTATTTATCCCTAAATAGTGGAATATGCTGGAGCAAGGGATAAAATCACCATCCTACCTAATTAAAATAAATAAAAGTGAGATTTATGAACTGTCAGATGATGGAAAATTGCAAATGTCCAGAAACAACTGTTTGATTTGCAAGTTATAGGTAGCCACATGTCGACTACCTGATGGACTTCAAGGAGTAAGACTGTGACTGGCAGCCGAGAAAATTGCCGTCAAGGTTTGGGCTAAAATTCATTAGCAGTCTAAGACCAAGTTAAATCAGAAAACAAGAGGGTTTTTTCCTAGCTATTTTAAATAATTTTGCCATTTTTAAAAATATCCCAAAATTTTGCAAATAAAAACTTATGCTTTTATGTGAAAATATTAAAGAAGGACATTTGTTAACACTGATACGAGATTTTATAGATGAAATTTTGAAGACTAGTCCTGGAAAGGACCACTGAGTTCTCATCACTGACAAGAAGTTAAACATATATTTACCCCAATTGCTCATCTGGAGCCAGTTATTTGCATTAGTGGTTTCTTAGATTTTATAGAGTTAACCAAGATGCAGGATTATTTCAGATAATTTATAACATTTTATAACATTCAGATAATTTATAACATGACTGAGTGTATTGTATTTTACTGATTCAGACTAGGAGATGAGAAGAATCTGGAAAAGTATTCCAGCTGGAAATTCCCCAAAAATACATTTATGAGAGAATTCATCAGATAAAAACCATTTTGTTCCATCAACATTTTAAAACATTTAAATGGTAAGAGTAAAAACCAATAAAGTGTGTTGAAAAAAATTGCTCTTCATTTGGACAGAGAGAATTGATTGCAATGAAGCTTAGAACTTAGAGGATTTACTCCAGTAGTAATTAAAGAAAAGCTGACTGGTTCTCATTTTTAAACAGCACACAAAACACCAAAAAAAAATAATGTCATCCCTTTGTAACTCATACAACTTGGTTTATAAGTTGTATCTGTGACAGGGAGAGACTGTTCCTGTGCCCCGTAACAACCATTCCAGGGTTAAAGGACCTTCTAAAACTATAGAAGTTTATAGCCATGCTCTTTTTTCTAAAATGCCAGAGTTGTCAGTTCAGTCCAGGGCTGGACCAAGATGAAAGGAATGGACATGAGATATAGATGTGAAAAAGATAAAAGGGATATTTATATTTATGAACACTAGTATAGAGAAAAACAAGATCAGAAACTTGGGGGTATTAAATGTCTTCTATATACACAAATGGAAGGTTTAGCTACAAAAAAAAAAGGAGCAGAACTGGCTAGATAATAATGTGGAGAAGATATGGTATCATAGATGAAAGCTGGCTGGAGCAAGATATTAAAAGATGTATTTTATTTTAAAAAAATATATAAGAAAAAGCAAAGGAACTGTCATAGCCTTGTTGGTAAAAGAGGATTTATTAGACCCCATAAGAGGAGGCTGGGGAGAAATGGGTAATGGTGTTGAGTCATTATGTACTGAGCTTGGAGATGTTTCAGGCTGTAAACTGAATGTTACAGGCCACCTGACCAAAAAGAACTGGACTGTGAAATGTTTTAGCAAATGCAAAGAAGCACGTAAAAAAAGAGGAGCAATGGTAAGTCAGCAGTAACATAAGAAAAAGACATGCAGTTATGGTGAAATCTATCTACACCTCAACCTCATGCCTCTGTGGACAAAAATTTCAGGCTGCAAGAGGTTCATGAAATGGCTTTTGATTTTTCTTTTTAAATATATTCTCATTTTTTATTCAACTCTATTTTATTATTTTGTCAGGATTCTCCATGATGGAAAGGCAACTCAGAGGAAGACAACAGAGATTTAACTTCTCTGATTTTCTTGTTTTCAGTTAACAAGCTTGTAGGATCATAAGGACATTCAGATCGTATGACAAATATTACATATACACCTTCAATTTTAAATACTATATCAATGAAATGGATGACTTTTTCGGAGTGCCATTCCATAAATCAAGAACTCAACGTGGTTAAAGTTGTATGTTTTCTAATAGATAAGTTATTTTTAGTAAGAGCCAGTTTAGAGAAAATTTAGTTTTCATTCTGTGGAGCTCAAGAAGTTCTTAAACTCAGTAATATGAATGATGCTCAAGATCTGGGCCAAATCCAGCCTCCCTAGCCTCTTTTTCATTTACTCACTCAATCTGTCCAGGTTCAGTAGGTCAATAAATTCCAGTGGGACCCAGGCCAAGAATTTGGCTTAGAATGGATTAAGTTTCCAGGCAAATCTACAGATCATCCACACAACCTTTGCTTCCAGAAAGCCTTGCACATGAGTGGTCAGCCTGTTAGCTGAGTAAATGCTTAAATAAAAAGCATATTGGTAACTACAGTCTGGTTAAAGAAGATGTAAAGAAGATCAGCTTTGTGGGGATTTTTTGCCAACAGAGAATGGGACTGTAAGCAACTCATTGTCAGCAGCCAGTACCTCCCTTTAATGTAGCAGGAGATCCCGTGGCTGCATTCTTTCCCTTTCCTTGCTATCTCCAGGCTGTACACAGTCTGTTTCTGCTCACTTTTGCTTGGCTGAATCAACTCTTGACATCAGTCAGAGGCAGCAATTCAGCTAGCCATAATATTTAACTCATGATTGATATATATGAGGCAGAAATTACGGGTTGGCTTTTCCATCTCTATGTGGCTTGTGGTCATCTACAGGGAAAAGATCTGCCATAAGAGGAAACGAACATTTGGGGCTGTAATGTTCTGATGCATTCTGTCATGCAGCAGAAGGCAGGAAGGCATGTGCGACGCTAAATTTCTGTGTAGGTTTGGGAGGATAACATTTACTATGTGCTGATAAGCACAGAAGTTGCGATGGGGAAGACAACGACTCGTGTAATATATTAAATAGCGTAAAAATTTCAGTCCAAGGCAGGGAGTATTCTAAGATAGAGCAAGCTCTCAAGTAGAAAAAACCTGAAAATAACTATCTCAATCTAGCAGCCGTGATAAACTGATGTGGATTTGACATATATTATAAAAAACCTCTTGCAGAAAAACATACATTGAAACTAAATTATAATTACCCTTTTTAATATTAAATGGAGGCTTTAAGTAAAAAAAAATTAAAAACCACAATCAAATATAATAATGAAGAGAAAAGAAACACTGAGACTGTGGATTTTGGCTAGAAGGAAATCAACATAATAGACATCAAGAGAGGCCTACAACATGCTAGAAATATATCTCATGCAGTTGTAAAACAGAGTTATAAAAGTTGCCTATAAAGCAAATGCACATGAAGTATCTACTAAAGCAAGCTAAAATAGAAATCTGAAAACATGAAACACTTTCTCTAAAATTTCTAAATAAATCCAGGGAGAAAAGGTAGAGGTCACAGTACATAGATCAAAAGGTCTCAACACGTACAGGAATTAAGCAAATTATTAGTCATAATTAACAGCTCCAACCAAAGTTGTCTCAAAAGAATTATGAGATACTGTTCTAATTTCAACCATCTTTGTGGTTCATTCAGAACAGTTCACCAAATATTCAAGTCGAAGGACTTTAAACCACATGGTTACCTGCAAAATTTTAAAAGTCATTACTTGTGATCACCCAGAACCATGTTATCATTTATTGAAACAGAATGGTGGTTCTTATTACCTTATTACTTTTCATTCAAAGAGCGACATTTTAACAAGAGTAAAAAAACGTATCTGATCTTCTCTATACTCAAGTTACAAACATTATATGCAAGCCTTAACCTGCTCACATGAATGTTTAAAGAGGAGAACTTGAAGTGGAAATGTTTGGATTTTGACTTTCTTTCTGTTTGTTTGTTGTTGTCTTGGTTACTGGTTTAATAGTACTGACTTGGTTCTGAGCTATGGAAGCATCTGGTGCTATGAAAAAGTCAAAAAGCCTGAGGTTCATCAACCCATTCAAACTCTAGGAAAAGGAAAAGAGAAAAAGAAATGAGACAGAGAGGCAGAGTGATGGGAGAGGAGGGATGAATTCACAATTTGATGGTTAATTAGAGGGCAGCTGGGAGATGAAGGAGGAAACAAGGGAGGAACTTAGACATGACAGACTATAAACTTGATTGCCATTGCAATTTTCATTAATGCTTGGTTTTTTTGGTTTTTTTGTAGTTATGATGACTATATTGACATACAGGATAGAATAGCAAAGATAGGTGAGTTCTGACACTATTCTTTGTCACCGCCATACTGTGACAATATACTGTGACTATATACTTACCTTTACCTTGCAGTAAATGGCACCACACACGATTGTTCAGTGTTTCTGTTTGACTGTTCAATGTTTTCTACCAAACATCAACTACAAAACCATTTTCCTTAGTGTAAAGCATAGATTCCATCAGATTCTTTTAGGAGAGGTTTACCATACCAGATAAAGTTCCTTAGGAACCTAACACTGTTGTCAGAAAAGAATAGTAAATGAATAAGATTTAATGGGAATTTAAGAAAGCATGATTCATAATAACATGACAGACTTGTTTGTACCAGAAATCATGGAGTAAGAGACAGAGATTAATCTTTTCCGCAGCCTATAACCATTTCAATTTCTACAATGGCTAGGGCAGGGAGGAAGTTCCTTTTCCAAGCTAAAGAGCAAGCAACAGATACTCTAACTCATTCTGTTAACAGGTATTGGGAATAGTTACTCTTAGGATCAATGCCCATTGTTTAATTAAAGATCAGTTATCAATAGAAGCATCATGATACAGATCTTCGACTCAGGTGGAATGCCTAATCCAATATGTCACGGAAGAATATTTAAATGCCGAGGTGGCACAGCTCTGCCCCAGCCAGTTACCATCATGGGGAGCACTGGGGAGGACTGGGAGGAGAGCTGGAAGTGTATGCTGTCAACATCCAATCTTCAGCTGCAAAAAAAAGACTTTCTCTGAAGCTCAGACATGTCTGGCAGTAGCTGCAAGTATTGACCATCTTCATTTAACATGTGCTACTAAGTCTGCTTGAATTCAGAGATACAATTTGTTTCAGCAAAGCACATTAAAGACTGCAAGGGTCCCACACTCTGCCAGTGGGAGACAGATGAGACACCAGGAAATGCAAGAGTCCACCTCAGTTTCTGTTCCAAATGTGCTTATTCAAGATTATGTCAAATGTGCTTTTCCACAGCAGTTTCCAGAAAATCAGTCCCTGACCAGCTCCTGTGGAAACAGAAGCCAAGCCCAAAGGACAAACCTGACAGTTTTTCCACATGCCAGCTAGGAACAAACAGATTTCTCTGTCTCTGTCTCATTTCTAAGCAGTGTTGTGGGATAACACTACTATGAAGGTGATAGCTACACAAATCAACCATAATCTCAATTCTTACTGAAGAACACCTTGGAGCCTTTTTGTGTGATTTTTCTTCATGTGCTCACTTCTTCCATCATCTGAGTATCACTTTCACCTCCTTCTCCAGTCATCTGCCATACTACGGCTATTTTTTCCCACAAATACTTCTTAAAAACCTGCTTTATGAAGTTCAGGAAAAGAGTTGTCTATCATTCCTTTCTAAATGCAGCCAGGCTTGAATAGGCCTTTTCTTTCATGCCATGAGCTTTTCCTGACTGGCCAAATTCCCTTCTATCTACCAAACTCTCTACCTTCATTCTATCTCTGTCTAAAACAGAGATCAGTTACTATTGTATACATGTAATTTAATAGTTCTTAAAGGAAACCAGGAAAATATTCCGAAATGTAGAATAAGGAATAACTACTTCAGTTAAATGCTTTTTAGCATGTTGTCATATACTTGTATACAACAGCTTTAAAACATTACAGGTAAAGGTAAGGAATACATTTTAACAATATATTTTTTAAAGTTTAACACAGACTTTCTGATATACTTCAGTTCCATTGCTTTCAGGGTTGATTTGCTGGTTTCTCACCCTGCTAATCAATAGACCAATAGTAAAAGGGTGAATTGTCCAGTTACTGCTTCTAACAAGAAGGCAGCCAGATAGCTCTGCTCTGTTAGTCCTCTCACTACTAAAGTATTCGAGATAAAACTCCTAACTCCATACATTCACAATGAACAGTTCAACTTCTCTGAATATCTAAAATTTCTCATAACACCAGGAACAAGAACTCCAGATTAAAAAAATTATTGTCCTTACTTTTGAAGAAGTGATGCAACAGCACAGAAAGTAAGGGGAAGCGTAACTATTGCCACCAAACGGCAACGCTGCTCCCCATGGCTCAAAACACCTTGTGGACTCTACATTAATCATCAGCGACAGACACCCAAAGCACATAGTTTCACCTGCATCTAACACAGAAAAGGTATCCTTTCTATTCGGGTATGGATTTAAACAAACTGATCTTTTCTTTTGCAATCCTGTGCTTGGATCAATCCAATTTGCTCTTCCTTGGTCTGACCCAGATGCCACTCCATAACCTACAGATGGTTCATTGTACTGTATCCCATCTGTTAAATAAAACACAATAATGAGAATACATCACTGCAGTATTCCTCACTTTACTTTGGTTTCTATTCTAATCCTGAACACAGCTGAAAGGCCTGGTCCTTTCAGTGGTCCATGACAAAACTGTCTAAGAGAAGACCTCTTCATTCTGCTTCTTGCAGAAGATGGATACAACAGAGCTCCTGTGCCCAAAAGGTGTCAGATTCAAACTTGAATGTATGGAACAGGGATCTCCCAGCTTCAGCACTGGCTTCTACCACATACTGTTGTTTGCTATGTTTGGCTTGTGATAAAAAGATTCATCTTTTCTTAAGGTGGCTTACCTAACAATGAAAACACCACAGCAGTACATTCCCAAATAAAAAATTAAGTCATGTTGTTAATAACTAAATGATCAAGACTTCAGGGAGAAGTAGTCCTATTTTGAAAGACTTATTAAGTGCAGTGTACTATGCTTCAACACTACTGCACATACAGTAGATTGTTAAATTAAACCTAATAAATTTGAACTAGTAACACAGAAATGTTAATAGAGTCCATGTATAAATAATTTTTTTTATATTTTACTGAAAGTTGGGATTCCTTAGGGCATATAGTTATATGAAATAAGTGCAAGTTTGACACATAAATTGCTGTGCATACCTGGAAGAAAAGTTTATTCTCTGAAAAGTCAGTGCAGTGAAAGAGAATTTTTAGCTATTTTACTAAGAAAAATAAAACCAAAAACCAGCTTTTCTCTTAAGATAATATTTTTTTAAAATATACTTCTTATACTGAAAGGTGGTCCTATTTTTCAGGAGAAGATGGATGATAACAACATTAGCCAGTTTTCTTAGTGAAATCTTGACTTTCTCGAAATCAAGAGGTTTTTTGGGATTGAATTCAGTTAAGCAAGATTTCAACGCCTGAAATTTAGAAAAGAAAAAATTTTCCTGCTTCATTGAATCTAATTGGTGATTGAAAGTCTTTGTTTTGCTTTTCATTTATTTTATTCTCTACTTTTGTGAAACATGAGTTAGAGAATAAGAAAAGGCTAACAAATGCTCTAGAACCAATCAATGTTATGAAATTAATAATAATACAAAATGAGCATGTAAGCTTATGTAGTGTCTTTCATGTAGAAGTATCCCAAGGCACTTCATAACAGAAACTCAATAAGGAGTGCAAAAGTGCTTTGTCAGATAGGATAAGCCAGGGGAAAAGGGGAAATTAATTAAGCATGGATTTAAATTTCTCAGCCAACACAGCATTTAGAACCTTGGTCAGAAAAGACAGTGGTTCCAATATCTGTATCCAGGGAACACCATAGACTATTTCAGTCCTTAATTCTTGAGGAATGTTCAATAGTTGTCCCACAATAATATGGATATGACTCACAGGAATGCAATCTAGCGGCTGCGTTTCCAAAAGCAGTCCTGGCCTCTCTCCCTCTACTGATTCATGGACAAGTAGATTCATAGAAGTTGATCATCTGACTTTATGCCAGTCACTTGACTGTGGAGATACCCAATATGGGATTTGGTACAGCAGAAATTATAAATACCAAGTTAAGGACTGGATAATGCTTTTCTGTGCTGTTAAGCTCACTGTTTTGAACCAATGTATGTTTCCTTATGGAGGTAGTCCACATCTCTGACAGAGTGATCTGCCACACAGTAGTTCCTAAGACAGCATGTATTTCACAAGGAAAAATAAAGTTGCTTGGGAAAAACTATAGCAATCTATAATACATAAGTCACAGCATCCCTGATGTTGCAGAAACTTGCACATCCTCTATTTTTCAAACATTTTTCTCTTAGGAACACATGGACCATCCCTTTTATTGGATGGCTGCCTCTTCGGATTAATGCATCCTTCTGGTGCATAAATTAGCAATGCACAGAGGAAAAAAGGAGAAGCTCTAAATCTCAGGAAACTGAAGCCATACAAAAAAATGAGATTCACAGTAGAGCTGAATGAGTGACTCACTGTGAATAATTTATCCAAAAAGTTAGCCTACACTTCTGTTCATGGAGTAGCTATAAGAAGCTTATAATTTCCTCAGTTTTATTATAAAACAAAACCTTAAAATATTGTACGTCTTCACTGCAAATAACTTCCTGTAAATATTTCATGTCCTATTTTAATAGATTGGGCATTTTTGGTTGATCGAATAAATCAAACCATTATGTTTCTGTTCCCTAGATGGATGAACCCACAAGCACATATTTTGGATGCCTGCTGTTGTAAAGCAAGCAGCTCAGTAACATCTGATGAAAACTGAGTGTAGGGAAAATAAATTAATTTACAAAATCTCTAAAGCTCTTTCTGCAAATTTTTTTTTTCAGTATTTACATTGAAGCTGTAGTGAATTGCCATTCTGATCAAATAATTCTAGGAATTTTCAGGTGCCTCTAAATATTTTCTTTCTTGAAGATTTGGTACAGAATAATCTGCCAGTCTTTCCAGAATTTAATCTAAGTTCTTGGACCAGTTATTCAGCTTTGGTGCACACATAGGTAAAGTAGTTATGTTGAAATTTTATTAGAATATTTGCAATCTGAAATAGCCTTGTGCAGCTTTTGGTTTTGAGTGGACTGACATTCTTTGTGCAAGTTTGAGAAATACACCCTGCTACTTCCGTAAACTATGAAACCTCAACAAACACTTAAAGAAGAATGAGCATTAGTGCATTTAGAATTTACAGGAGTACACAGATCAGTTTTATAAAAGCCACCTAGTAAAATGTATTAATATCTCTTATAATCAGATATTGAAACACCATAATACATCTTACAGGGAAAAGAAGATTGAAGATCTGAAGATTCACAGAAATTATTTTTTGTGTGCCCTAACACAGGCTGAAGATAAAGACAACATACCAGAATCCTGCCCACTTCACATTACTTTTGATAAAAAGTATAAATATTGCTTGTATAAATATTGCTAACGTTTTCCTTTAGTTTTTTATATATCTGAAAAGACAATCCGCACAAATTATCCTTTTTCAGATCTATGCTAAAACATTGCAAAATACATTTGCTTGATTCTTTATTTTATAGCAGTAGCAGTGGTATAAATTTGTCAATATAATAAGAAAATAAAACTGAAAAGTAAACAATGTATTTCTTACCTGAGCTCTTGAGCTATAGAGTCCACTTGAACTGTTAATAAAAGCAAGAAAGAATTAATTAGTTTACACTTCCAGACTTGTGCTTTCTGCAGCCTTGCACCTGCCTGTCTGTAATGACAGAGGAGTGGCTATCAAAACACAGGTGGTTATTTCATGCTAACCACAGGATTGTAGCTACTAGTGACAAATGCTAAATGAACGTGTAATTCTCACAGTTATTTTAGGATGCATGAAACACAGTATGATATTCAGTGGAACAATAAGAAAAATTTTAAAAAATAAAAACAAAAGCAAAGAGCCTTGTTTTTCCTGAAAATAGAATGCAAAATCTCTTATTTTTCAGAATTTAAAATCGATTTGGGAATTGCAAATGCTGGTGTTTACAAATTCCTGCCCACACAAGAGTACACAGCATACTGACAAGGCCAACAGGTGTCTCCAGGGATTACTCATATTGCAGAGGCAACTTTTGTGGTTTCCACTTCTTGGGAAAATGTTCTTGATATATTAATTGCTGTAAGAGTGTATGCACATGTATAAAAACTTGAAGGAAAGAATTCCATACATGTTAAAATTGTATTATTAGCCATATGAGTGAAAGGATGTGAAACCCCTATTAACTACAACTAAAGTTTGCTATGCCAGCCAAACTGTTTTAACTCACAGTCCTGACCAACAGAGAAGACATGCCCTAATGCTGAGGTGCAAATAACTTTCCTACTCAGAGGCTTTCCAAGTTCTCTGTTTGGTACTTTTGAAACACATATGAATTATATAATAAATTCAGTGATCACCACTGAAGGTTGCATCAAAGTTTTGATATGACAATGATTTTGTTTTTTAGAAAGGTTTGTCTGTATTTACCCCCTTATCTGCAGTCAGTCTCTGGTACTTCAATACTCTTCCTCTGTCTTTTCCTGAAAGCTAGCACTTTTTGCCCCTTTGATCATTTGAAAGTAGAGAAGTAATGCCAAACCACTCTAATTTTTCATTCTTACCATAACTTGAACTTGAAGGCACAATATTAACAATCCAAATTAGTGAGTTGTGATAGCAAATAGTAGTAGTCGGTTTTGCACAATACGGAGAATGCACAATTCTCATTAAAATCAGTGAGGGATGGGTGCTTTGTGCCTCTAAAAATAGTCATAAGCAAAAACGTTCGCAAGGTAGGCAAAACTTTGACATTTATTTTTAAATATATCCATTTTTCACTTGTTATCAAGTCACAAAAAGTGTTGTGAATTAAAAAGTTATTTTCCTGGAAGGGCTATACTGCTAGTCAATCATGTTTTCCAGATGCTGAGATCATTAAGGACCTATTTATCTCTCAGTACTGCATTTCCATCTGTTCCTTACAGAAAGAGAGCAATATCTGGGAAATACAACTATGTCATAACTTTGCAAATGGAACATGAGTACCAATACTTTAAAAAAACCCCACAAGGTTCTCTTCTGCCACAGACACCTGGAGCTTTTGGTTAAAGAAAATTTACTTCTGCACCATATTACACTACTATTTTATAGATAATTAATGGCAATAGACATAAAAAAAATTCAGGTGGCTAAGACAAAGTTTTAATATACTATTTTTAAAGCATCCATTCAGCATTGTCAACTCTACTCATTGAGGAAAAATAATTTGACGGGGGGGGAGCGGTTGTTGTTTTGTTGGGTTTTGGGGATTTTTTTGCATAATAAAAAGAGTAACCTTCATTTTCTGTGAAGAATAACTCAGATAAAACAACATCTGTAGATTTTTTTGGCTTTTTTTTTATATACCATAGCTAATAACATCATGCCTCTTGATGCCAGCAGTCTGTGTCCTGCCTTGATTAAAAAAGCAGCCGTAAGGAAGCTACAGAGCCTCTCAGTGCACATTAAGGGCTGTGCACAGGAACTATGATATTTCATGGTGTTCTGGGCACAGGGTCGTGGAGCACGCTTGCTAACTCACCCTTGGTTCCTTTGGAGCGTGTGCGCAGCTTTTTATTTTCCCCATCTGCATCCATCTGGAATATTAACACAAGGTCTTTAATTCATACCTTTTGCCATTGAGAAAAAAAAATAGTCCAATGCTTCTTTTTTTCACATTTCCAAAGGCTAGACAGTAACAGAAAAAAAAAAGAATAATCATGCCTTGTTAATCTTGTCAAAGAGATAAAAAGCCATCTGTGAATATCTAGTAAATACCTAGGAGATACCTTTAATGATGCAGATTTGTTTAATAAAGTGATGGTTATGAGTGACTCTGTAAGGTTTAATGACGAGGTCTACAGGTGTTAGCTGAAGGCATAAGGTTAGGAAGAGTAATTCTGCATGAGTGCTGCTTTCAGCATCAACCTCCTGAAACAAAATATCCCAGAAAGCTGCCACAACTACAGGAACTCTACATTTTTATTGTAACTGAGGCATAACTCTATAGCTATGTTGGAACCTGCATTTCTGACAAGTTAATCCTTGAAACATGAAACCTTCTTGCTTGACAATGCATAAGAGCACATACACAAATTTGAAATTATTCATCACTTAATCAACTACTTATTTAAGAAGTTTTGCTTGAAGAGATAGTGAGTTACAGATTTATAGGTTTTTCGGGAGAATGTAGTGCCTGGATTTGTATTTTACATTAAAAAAAACCAAAACAAATCCAAGCCACCAAAAAACCCAGACCTCTCCCAGAAAGTCAGCTACTGTCATAAGTTTTCTAAGTGAAATAAGAGAGTTCTTTCAAGATCAGCTGTTCTCACTACCCTTTTGGCTACATCTAAACCCAAACTGGAAATATGCACCTTCTGGTCTTGGATATGGCCCAGACATATAATTATAGGGGCAGGCTTTCAATCCATGGATTTTATTGCAAACCCCTGAAATTCAAAGGGATTAAGATTTCATGTTGTGGTGTGGAGAACTGCAGTGACATATAGCAGATTGTACATAGGTGCAATTTTGACCATGTCCCGGGAGGTAAACTCCTTTCGAAAAGTAACACCTGCTTTTTACACAAGGAAGACACTATTGCCAGTAATTTTTGTCTAAGCAAAATGCTGGGAACTATGTCTTCAGTCTCAGAGGGAACCTTACTAACTGTCTTTGACTGGAATCTCAGTTTCTCTGTTTGTGAAATGATAAAATGATGATAAAATGATAGAATATACTGTAGACAAAGCAACTCCAATGGGCTTCTGAAGACCAGTTTGCAGATTTATAAGTGTCTGATTTATAAGACTGTGTTGGGTGATAGGTAGATGTGGAGGCAAAATGTCACAAGATAAGCACTGATGTCAACAGAAGATTCTGTCTATTATTTCACTTTTTATTTCTGAGGATCAGCTGAAATGCACTGAACTGAGGAAAGATGCAAGAAGTCCTGTTTGTGTCTTTTTTTCCATTTATACGGTTTGAATCTCTGAGTATGTTTTATTTTTAGCTCTATATGACTCAGATTACTCAGTTGTTTTGAAGGTCTTATCTGAAAGAACATTGCAGAATATGACAAAATTGACCTGAGAAATAAAATGAGTAAAGTCAGCCTTTCTAGGGGATGAAAAGCATTTCTATAATTTCCTGGGATTTATTTTTTTTTTTGTATATATGTTTGAACATTATAAGCAGCTATTGGAATCAAAATACCTGCTTGAAGGAGAGAACACAAACATTTGAAAAGGTTTGTCATGGACATGAAGAAGGGTAATTCTAGAACACAGGTTAGTGATGTCTGAAATGAAAATATTGATGGAAATGCATATCAAAGCCAGACAATGATACCTTTTCTCTGTTTAAATTTGCATCTGATATTTATTATCAGCAGGGAAAAACATGAGGGGCTTCTGTTTATTTATGGGGCTGATGGTAGCCTTTACTTGTTACTATCCTTAAAAGCTGGAGAACGAGTTTTTGCAATGTGACTGCAATGGTAATGGGAAACATGGCTCAGTTCTCTGATGCTGAGTTGTGATTGAAGGCACTGACCTGCCATAGACTTATAATAGGGGAGCAGGTGTGGCAATGATGGACTTTAATTTCCTTTAATAAACCTTTTATGTGCCACACTTTTACTGCCATTCTATGCTCTCCAAGGTCCTGCACATAATAGGTTCATTACTTTTGATTACTATAGTCTATTGAGACAAACAACTCCAGAACACACTATATATTATGTTCAGTTAAACCAATATAGACTATTTATCCACTGTGCATTATTTCACCTGCAACTCTACAGACAAAATTAACAACAGCTCCTGTAAGCTAAAACTATTAAAACCACTGGTACTCCTTTGTCATCATTTCATAATAAATACCACACCAATCACAGTGCTGTTCTTTTAATTATGAAACAAAAAGTGCCCACTGCTTCTACTGAACAGCAGTTACTTTGGTCTAAACAGCAGGTTGCATTGTGATGAATATTTTAAAACTGCACAAAGAGTGAAAACCAATGATAAAATCCATGCAGGTGATTTTTCAATTGATTTTCTTTCCTTGTAAAAGTTTCACAATATAAGATATCTTTTTATCAACTCAAACCTATAATTTATGGGACAGTTTAGCCTGGTGCATACACATGTCAAAATAATAATCATGTCTGTGTTGCATAAAAGACACTTCAACTTACAAAACAGTCCCATCTATTTGCTTGAAATACAAAAGTAACTGGATAAAACTGAAATCTCTTAACTATGTCAGCAAAAAAAAACTCCCTCTCTTGCTCAAAATTTAAATGTACTATATTTGTACAAAGTTTGGTAGTTCTTTTAGAAACTGCCTGATACTGATACAAAGTGAACAAAGTGTCTCGCTTCTGTTTTTCATCTACACAGTGATAATTTTACATGAATTTACAGCAAAGAATGGTCAGCAAGAAACATTCAAACTTTTAAATCACCCATGGAACAACAAAAGGATTAAATTCTGAGAAATTCTACCCAACATTTTTAGAGGTAACTGTTATGAAGGTGTTAATTTGAGACATATATTATTTCTGTTGTGACTGTAAAGGTTGGGTGGATTCTGGAAGGTGCTTCATGCTGTCAAAGCTGGGGGCTGGTCACCCTCCCTCCCATTACATGTGTTGTCTTGAGTCAAGAATCCATAAGGGGTAAATAGAATGGTCATGTCTACACAAAATCCTCACTCACTGCTAAAGTCTCACTGCTAATTTTTTTAGCCATAAAGGTCATGGGGATAATAAAATATTTGCCAGGAAAATTAATTGGGGGTTATAGTCCCATAATTTTTAAGGGCAAGCTTTACAAAAATAATGGCAAGTTAACAGTGAAACTAAGTCCACTTAATCTTTGTGTTTAATAGCTAGATTCTCTGATTTGATGGATTTTAAACTCATCTAAACATTTTCTTTTCAAAATTTGTTGAAGCTACCTAATGGCCTCCGAACAAATTAGTGGGAAATATGCAGTCAGAAACATGAAGACAGAGGCGCAACAGCTCTGCAGTCCCAAATCATTAAGCAAGGAGGCTAAGAAATAAATGCTTTCTGCTTCAGTAGTACTCCATTTCTGTGATCTCAAAATTTACTGAAGATATTGATGTTGAATTATTTTCTGAAAACACATAGTAACAAATCCTCCGAGGTTTATGAATGCCCTCTGACTTTCTGAATTTCATTCTGATCCTTCCTTCACTTTTCCTTCAATGTTGGGATTGGGATTTAATTAGAAGTCAACAACTAGATCACAGAAAACTGACTGGAGTCACTGACAATACCCCAAATTCTGCTTGGCTGAAACTGTAATAATTTGCTATTTAACTGCTACAGGGTATTCATGTTTCTCCAGATTAATTTTCTGGTGCAATAGCAGCAATCATACTTTCTGAGAAAACTATTTCAGAGTTCCTGGCTGCAGGAACCAAATGGTACTTCTTTTGTTTGTACCATCCCACTGCAGTTAACAGACTCGAGAGCAGCACCTGGAAATACTTCCCTGAGTGAGAGAATCAGGATTTGGCTCTGAGTTTGGTTTTTTGTGTGCCTGGAGTCTGTCTGTGCACATGTGCATGCACTGATGTTATAATAGGATACAAGAATATGACTAGCAGCTGAAAATAGAGCATGTGCAATAAATTACAATAATGACAATAATAATAATAGCTACTATTTCAGTTTACTTGCACGTTTTTAAATTTGAATTTCAGAAACTAAATTGACAGTACTATCTGGGTAAGATAGTTTTACAGCACATTACTGTGAATAAACTATGAAGCCAGTGCTGCTGACATAGGTAAAAGTGAAATGCATTTCCTGCAAAGAGCTCATGTAAGAGCTATGTACTTTGTAGTTTCCATTGCAATCTTCATACAAGTATGACTTTCCTGGAGTGGGTTTCACACTGCTGCAGTGTCAGTCTATTTCCTTTTGCATAACCAGCTAGAGGAATAGAAATAGCCAGTGTATCTAAAGAGTATAAGCTCCACCATAGCACTGCGAGTTTCCAACTTAAAGTTACACCTGATTTTCAAAATTAAATTTGGGGAATCATTTCACTAGGACAAACTTTACCTGATTTTGAGAGGTCTGGAAAAAGAATAACTTTTCTCTACTATTTTTAATTTGTGAATTACTGAAGTTAGTATTGAGACAACGGCTTCTGCCACAAGCTTAGAGAACTCAGCAGAAAAAGCCTTGCTGATTTTTAAAACATGCAAATCCATTCTCAAGTCTCCAACACAAGCCACAAACTTCGAAGATGAAGTCAGATTCTGCTAAGGACAATGAACAGGACTGTGTTATACTGTGTCCTAAGGTGACACAACCCTCTGTGTACTTCTCCCTACAGTAAATAATACCCTCAAAGAAAGATTTTCTGTGGTTTTGATACTCATATTGGATATTTTTTTTCACTAACTCATGTAAGATTCTACCACATAAAGAAAGATTAAAGTCATAGAGAATAAAACAAATTTAATAAATCTGAAAGTAAGATTTCCTATAGCCCACCCAGAAGAGTAGAGCACTATTTGTCTGTATGTGTATATGTGTGCTGACTGAACTTTTCTCTTAGTCTATGGTAACATTTTTAATATCAATATAGTAATCTCACACTGACAGTGAGAAGTATAGAGAGAGAAAGAAATGCCGAGAACACAAATAACAGCTTCTAGACAAAGTTATATATTTCCACTGCTGGCGGTAAAAATAATCCAGAATCCAAATACAAATTTGTTAGGAACACTGCTTGTAATGTGGTTAAAATTTCTTGCTCTTCTTTTTCTTTCTTTCTCTCTTTTTTTTTTTTTTCTTTTTTTAAATAACATATTGATGACTAGAAAGGAAAAATATTTAGAAATATATTCCTAAAGACTATCACTAAAAATATGCCTTGTTTAGTGATTTTGACTATTCTTAACCAAAGAATCATTACATCTTTTTTTTGAAAATTTTGCTTTAGTTTGCTCAATGCCGTACCTGATTTCTAGAGGAAAAACTTGAATGACATGCAAATAATTGGTTCAGCTCTTTGAATTTCTTGGGAATTAAAATAAGTACATTTACTAAATGCAAACTTTAAGACGTGTTTATAACACATATAAATCATCAACAATTTGGCATTTTATAGTGGGATTGAATGGGGCACCCATTTTTAAGAAGTAGATTTTTTAATATTGAATTCACTTACTTGAAAATATGCAGAGACAAAATAAGCCTTAGATCACAGGCAAGCTTGAATACCTTTGTAATGAAGTTGATTTATTTTGATTCTCACTTCTGATTTCTGAGTTGTCACTGCTGTTGTATACTTCATCCATGCAACTTTGCACAACTGGCAGTGCTGAATATAAACCAAAGCCATATGTTTATGTCCTTTTGCCAAACGACTACAGCAAATAGTTCTATTATTCCCTTAGGTAACCAACATGTGCCAAGTATTTCTATTAGTCTTCTTTACCAAGGCTTTAGAGGGCAGAGTCACAGCTTCATGGAATTAAGGGGCAACTGCTAGTTTTTTAAAACTCAGAGAAAAATTATATAGTATAATATGCTGAAATGCGGCTCAACCAAAGCTACTTTCTGGAGGTTTTCTTCCTAGATTTTTTATGTGGTTCAAAGTCTTGTCACTATTTCTTGTGCTAGTATATGTTAAATATAATTTTTAGAAGAAAGAAAAAGTCAATATAAAAAAAAAAGCTTTGGTGCTTTGGTATTTTTTTAAGTACACTGAAGTTCTAGCTCACTTAACTGCTATATAGTTAAAAAAAATCCCAAAACAATAAACCTTATATGTATGTATGTATGTATGTGTGTATATATATAAATATATATATATATATCAAAGGTTACATTTTAGCAGTGCATTGTGAAATATATTCTCATTCCTGGTGTCATGTAGATTCAAAAATATTCATGTTACTGACAGTATGTATGGCTAAAAGAGTATAATTCACAAACTTAAGAACTAGAATTTCTATGTATTTGCAAAGATTTTCATCTCTTCAACTGTTTAGTACTGCTATGCATGACCGTTGAAGACTTTCCTTAAAGCAGCAGATATCATGTAAGAAAAGTAGTCCTAGTGTATGAGAAAACCACATCGTATTCTACTACTAATATAGAGACAGATTTCTACTCAAGTTAATTTTTGCAAATAAATTATCCCACCTTTGAGTGTTTCCAGGTGAAAATACGTGCAGATTCCAAAGGACAAAATTTGTCCCACAGCCCAAGATGCCTTGCCTGATTTAACATATAATCCTCAAATTCATTCTCTGGAAAAAACAGACAAAAAAACTAACAAAAAAAAAAACCAACAAAAAAGAAACCAAAAAAAAACCAACCAAACAAACAAAAAAAAAACAGCGACACTAAATAAAATATAGATGTAACAAGACATTCTAAATCAAATGGGTAAATAATCCAGGTGCAATGTTTTCTTCAGCAGTTTTACAAAGATAGGGTGTAGAGGCATCAATTATGCTTCTAAAAGGCATAAAAAATAGTTTTTTGTCTTTTCTTGTAGTAGTTTCTTTACATCATTTATGCCCTTTTGATAGCTTATGAAATAGACCTACTGAAAGAAAAGTTTTTCGTCTCATGTGGACAAACTTTTACTGTTTCTTTATGTAGAAATCCTTAGTCAAATATTTTGATTGCATGAGAACCCCTTTGACTGAGTGGGATGGTTCAGTTCATGATGTAAAATAAATGAGAAGCATTCAGAAATATTTTAAAAACAGAAGAAAACCCCTCCGTTTTATTTTTTCTGACTTCAAATATTAAAATTGAAAGTTTGGCAGACTGCGAGTGTTCTCAGCATAAGCCAAATTAAGGAAATCTTTGACATTTCTCCATGCTCAATTTTTATTTCTTTCTGTGAGGGACTTTATGCTAAATCAACAGTGGCAGCGAGGGAAGTAGAGCTGCCGAAGTTTACATCTGAGTGTACAACACCGAGATCCTTGTTTTAAGAAATACTGAATACCCAAACCCTTCTAACAATTAAAGTTCTAGGCACTTACAATGTGGAAGAATCTGACAATGATCAGTTATTAAGGCCATATTTTATTTAGGGGCTGCTCCTAACACTAGTGATCAAGACATTCAAATTTTGCCATCAGTTGCAACTTCAGAGATCTGTTTCACATATCATCCAGTGTGTTTAGTGAAATAGATTTATTCATTGAAGGTATTCCAATTATGACAAAGTTTGCAAATAAACTTTCAGAAATTTAACTATTCTTTTAATGATATCTGATTATTTTTTTCCAACAAAATTTTGAATGTTACATTTCTGAAATCGCGAAGATTCTCAGGGAAGCTAGAGTTTCTTGAGTGACTAATTTCTGCTTGTGTCCCAATAGATAGGATGCTAGTTTCATCCCATCAAGTACTTTTAAGTATAATCAGTATACTTTTACCAAATAATAAAACAGGCAATAGATGTAAGATGATAAAGAAGGGAGAAAATCCAGAGCAAACCACCCCAATACCAAAAGAATTTTTAAGCTTTTTTTTAGCCTGCATGTTCCTAGAAAAGGATGTTTATCCTCAGAGTTCTATTTTCCTCTTATTCTATTTCAACATTCATTAAAAAAAAAAAAGAAAGAAAAACACAAAAGAAGTCTTAAAGCCTTCTACCTGCCTCTTCCTCTTTGTTCAAAACACACTAACCTAAAACAAAAGACCTCTGAGAATAGCTACAATGGTGAGCAAAGCTCTTTCTAAAGACTTAAACTTAGCAGATTTCTGTCTAAAATTCTAGCAACTTAAGTACTTATTAACAATATATTTTTCCTTTATACTCTCAGAGATTGCCAATAAAGAACTAAATCACATAAGGGAGTAGCTGGAAACCCTTTGAGTTCCCTAATGTCAAACTCATTAGCATCCGAATAACCACACAGCAGCACATCATCTGCACGATTGTAATTTTTTACTACTTTTAATAGCGTTTCTCAAAGGGCTCATTTTCAACTTTCTTCAGTGGTTAGTTGGTTCTCTGGGGAAAAGGAGCTTCCTAACGCTCACAGCTTCCACTCAACAACCAGGCCGTTTGCTGTCAGAAGAATCAGCCCTCTGCCCTAACCCCATCTGCTGTCTCTCTCATCCTAAGGGACCGAGAGTTAAGACAGTACAGCTGAGATCCACTTGGAAAGTGCACAAAGGACAAGCAAAAAAAATACCAAACTTTCCACATTTCGCTTTGCATAATAAGATAGTATATTGAAAATCCTCCTCATAAGAAAAGGAGTTTGAACTGGGATGGGCCTGGGGAGCAGGTTTTAAAATTGTGCTGAAAAACTACATGCAACAGTGTCAAAACACAAAAAGCTGCACCTCTCTGCTCTGTTTAAACACAACAGAAGTTGATGGTTAGTAAATTTAAATGTGCTGGGCTTGATTATTTTCACATAACAGGGTGCTGGCTGCCATTCAGCTGATTCATGGGTGAGTACCCAAATTTGAAGATGTGGTGTTTCATAAAAAGTCTAATACAATGTCACACATCTGTCATGCCATAAACAGGAATGCAGGACTATGTTGCATCATGAGATGTGACATAGCCTTAATGTAACATAAACTATGTATCATCCCTGTCCACACTCCAAGAAGTAAGTTATATTTCAATTACAAATATTGGGACCTGGTAGCAAAAAAGTCTTGGTGCTGATTTCACAGGAGAATCAAGCTCTTACACTGAATTTATTTAGTAATTTTTATGAGTTATAAAATTGATCGTGGGCCAAATTTTGAGGTATTGCAAGAAGTGTGGAAATCTGCAGTACCAGCTGGAGAAAATAAGATCTCATCCTCAAGAGCCCACAAGGAACATCTAACTAGCTTGTTGATGGTGATGGTAAGATCATTGTTGATGGAAATGAAACACAGCTAACTTATTTGTCAATCAAGGTTCTTTGGTGGGGTCACTCCCCTCAGGTTCGCATGTATCTTGATTTGGCCCAATGTATTCATAGCTTACATTAACTCATTTCTCTGTTTTAATCAAGAATTCAAAACAATTTACAAACAGTAAATTATGATTACACTTCAACTGCCTGTGTGTCTGAACAGTATTTTTTATTCTAGAAGGTGAAGCCTGCCTGTCTGTAAAGAAAACTTCCACCCTTTTCAAACATCATCTCAGTTCAACTAGAAAAATAAACTTTATAAACACACAAAGATGGAATATATGCATTGCTTGATTTGTCCGTGTAATTGTTCAGTGAAGTCACCTGGAGCCTCTGCAATTCATTCCTTGGTTTATAGTCATTTCCAGTGCAACATGATTTTGTACTGACTCTGAAGTGCCATCCTACTGAGATCCATGAGTCATACCAGGATACTGATGTGAATGACAGTTTAGGTCCTGATCCTCTACATCAGATGTGTGTGACAAATCCCTTCAAACAACTATTTCTGTTGAGCTATCATCTGTGAGTACAAGTCCACTCATTTAGGTCAGATTACCAGAGCTCGTGATGATTTTAAAATGTGAAAAGACATATTGTACAACCACAAAATTATCTCAGAAGTCTGAAGTTGTTTTCTCTATCAGTTTTTCAATACTCATAGCTGTACAATACTTGTGAAAGATCCCAAAAGCTTTTTTAAGGATAATACATTCCATTTCCAATAGATTAATTTGATTTTCTCTCATTTACTACATCACTGGTTGATACATTGCAAACGTGGGAATGAATAATGGCTTCAGTTTGTGATTTGTGAACTCAAAATAAAAGTCATATCTAAGGAAATAAAATCCAATGTGTTCACCATTATGATCTCTGAACATTCCTTAATGTTTCCACAGTGACAGTGATTTCTCTTTCTCAAGACAAAATAATGTAGCATACTTGGTATTTGAGAAAATAATATGTGAAAGAAAGATACCATTACAAATAAATAAAGATAACTCTGGACATCAGCCAGATCTTTATCCTGCACAGTACAAAGTCTGTGACTTTACACATTAAGTTCTTCACAAGCCTCAGGGAGATTTGAAGTACATGTAAAATATTCAGCTGGTGAGTAACTGAATTTCATTTAGCCTACACCCTCCCTGCAAGAAATCTGCAGGGCTCTACTTGGAAACATTTCTTTTTTTGTGTATAATTTGAGCTTCAGAAAGGAGTTCTGTTGGGGCAGAATACTCATCTTTGCAGTTGTTTCATTCAGAAAAAAGCACGCAGGAAGCAGAATTATTGCTGTTACAACAATCGCTTTTTCTTTCTCAACTCTAATGCTAAACTTTATCTTATTTTGTTCTACCATGAGATGAAACAGAAGGTCACATGAGCAGTGTGAGACAGGCAGTTGCCCTTCTAGTACCTGTAAAAAGCTTAACTTTCATCCTCTGTTTTAAGCAGGACAGTAACTCCAAAGTCAAGATCATATTTCACCTAGCAGAGGAGTTTAACTTTCACCTGATTTAAGCAACAAACTACCCCTCAAAGATGCTGGAGCTTTGCTGTAATTAACATAACTGCATTTAGATGCTATTCATGACCGATAATTCCAACACCTTGTGGAAAAAAAAAAAAAAAAAAAGGTTGCAAGCTGTAAACATTATAAACATATTCAAATAAGCTTAACGCAATCTGCCATGCTTATTTCTGCCTAGATCATGGACCAGCGAAATGGTTAATGCAAATGGATTTATAATTTGCTTTGGGGGGCCAGTTTCTTCTCCTTATTTATTAGCCCAGCTGATGGGGCAGATTTGATGAGGCACTTCTGGAATAATTGAGTCATCACACAAAGAAGGCTGCTAGCATTCAGAGTGGTTTTATCAGCAGCAAGCAGGCCTGATTACTGACAATTACACTCTGATCCGGTGATGGAGGAGAAAGAGCCAACGAGTGGGAAATGTCCGTGTTTCTATCCAGGAATAATTTCTACATTCATTTTACATGCTAAGTGTTTCCTATCTCTGCATAATAAACTGTAAACAGGAATAGATGGCACAATGTCCCTTAATATTTCCTGGTAATGAAGACACAAATGTACAGTGAGTGCTGATAAATATAGATGAAACATAAGCTATTCTCTGAGTCGGTATTGTTACCTTTAGAATAAATGCATTTTGGTGGTAAAAGCATAATCATAGCTAATGCAAAAAAATGACAGAAGATTGAAGCTGTCCTTGTAACTACACAGAAACTTTGTAAAAGTCCTGTTAATCACGACTGCTCCAGAGGCTCATAAGCTGAAGGTGATGTACTGCAAAGAACATAATTTTGTTTCTCAATAGTCAACTATGTAGGAACTCTTTTGCTTTGACCCAGTAAAGGAGAGCAACAGCAGTGACCTCCATTAACACTTCAGGGATAGAGGACATCTCGATGCAAAACTGAAAAACAACAAAGCTGGTCCTAGAAGACATCTTCACTATGATAAATTCTCATTTCCCTCTCATCAGCTTTAAGACAGTGTTTCTAATGGATAATAGAGCTAGACCATAGATTTAATGAGTTGTGTTAAGCAATACATTATTGCCTTTCGAACATTATTTTTGTAGCATTCTAGATGCTGTAAAATGACAGTTATTAACAAAATTCTGGAAGCAGAACTTTGAAAAACTCTGTTTCTTCAGGGGAAAAAAATGGGGGAAAACATGAAAACAGACATAGTGGAGTGTTGAAAAGTAATTTTGTGTTTGTTGATGGGCAATTATAGATTTCGGCTAGAAAAAGTTAATGTCCTAGTCTAGGGAGAGTTTTCCTTTTTAAGAGTTGATCAGGCATGAAACACTGAATAATAAACTTTTGCATGCTTGTTTATTCCTTGTCCTCTTTTTTGAACTAATTTATAGCTTCAAAAGAACTAAAAGTTATTCTCTGCTCGCCGGCAGTAACTATGGCAACTATGTTTCATTAAAGTAGCCACTTAACTTCAAGGCTTGTGTTACAATGATATGCATTATTTCGAGCAAAACCACTCCATAACAACCTTATGATTTCAGAGCAATTTTGAAAGAAAGTTCAAAGAGCATGCATCATTGACTCTGGAACACAGGGTTTGTTTACTCTTTTCCAGCCAGGATTTACTCTTTTCCCTGCACGGAGTCATCCCTGTTGTGAGGTGCTGTGCAGGGGGACCACTGCTGCCTTCAGCAAGAGATGACCACGCTCTGCTCACTGCAGGGATGCCCAGCTGGGGCAGGATTGAGGCCAGCAGGAGATGCCTGAGCACACAGATCAGCACAACTGAGAACAGCGAAACTGTGTGGGTTTAATCACCCCGTTGCCGCCTTCTTCGGTAGCAGGAAGATCCTGGTCTGGTTCTGATTTTGCTACACACCTGCTGTTTAGCTGCCACTGCTACAGTCTTTCTACTGTACTTGATTTCCAGCAAGTTAGTTAGGAATTGATGGGTTTCAAGGGCAATTTTATGGGGTGATGTTACGGTTGCGTTGAATCTCTGTAGAATCTCTGAAGCTAGTTAGGTTCAGAAAAAGTGGTCAGTTCTCAAACACTTATAGGCTTAATCTAGGTTCCTCTATCTCTTCCCTGTGATTTCTGACTGTTCCAGCCATATTTTTAGAAATATTTTAGTAGTCAGGATTAGAACATTTTAATTCTTATGCTGGACAAAACCCATGCCTAAATATCTGACTGGACTTTTTCTAACATGGAGTCAGAAGCAACAATAAGCCTAAAAATACAAACTATTTTTACTAAAAGAAATATAGCTACCATTCTGCTATCTTATGCATTCAGCTTGCCCTTTCTTAGCAAGTTCTCTTCATTAAGCATGACAGGCATGTCCCAGGAAAGTCACACAAAGGGAAGAAGTGTGCCTTCCCCTCAACATGCAAATCACATATGTTCATTAACTTCAAGAGTGCCATGTGAAGTACGGTCTGCCACCATTTAAAAGACTTGCAATGACCCTAACTGCTAAAGATAATGGGTGCTTTCTTACACTACTGCACTGCCCTGAAGATCTTAGGAAGATGTTGAAGAGCACAGGGAAAAAATCTCCAAGAATAAAAATACCACCTTGCAAATCAAAGCAGTACAGAATATCCAAAAAATTGACTAATACTTGTCAGATACCAAAATGTACATGCCAAATGTTCCTTGGGATAGACTTCTTATGCAAAAGGTTTTCCTCTTCATATGTTTGCATCAGGTAAAGGGAGCAAGGAAAAGCCTGTTCAACATGTTTATCCCAACTTATGATAAGAGGTCGACATCACCACAAATGATGGTTCAAATTCTCTTTTCAGGACCTTTTATGGTTATAAACTGAGACAAAGATCATTTCCTAGGATGAAATTTGTCTTCTGATGTAGCCATAAATAGAAGGCACCATGATTGAGCAAATAACTGGAAAAAAAAGGATTCTGGAATTCTCTTCCTGCCTCTGCCACTGATCTGTTCTGTGCCCCTCAGCAAGTCTTTTCACCTTTCAGTTAAATGAGGATAACAATGTAGAGTGCTGTAAAGTGCTTTTGTGCATTTCTAAACATACTTTAATGTAGCAAATATTATTTTTATCATCATGCATTCATCAGTTTAGTAGCCTGCACATTTCACTTCCTCTGAAACTCAGCTTAAAACATTTCCTTTTTCACTGCAGGCTTCTTGTTTTTTTTTTTTTAAAGGAGGAAATAACAAAGGACAAAACTGAGAAGGATGGTGAACAGCAAAATAATTTAAAAGACATTTCCATTCTCTTCTCTCCTGATATCTTAGGCAATCTGGAGATAACTGTAATCTTTACACATCAGACCCTTATCTTAAAAGTCTGTTTCTTTTCCTATATAGAGAAATATTATATGAGAAAATATCTTTAACTGTTTTCCTTTGAATATTTTTGCTCTCATTGCTAAAAACGTCAATAAGGGATATATATATATATATATTTATTTATGAGTGTATATAAATATATGTATGCGTGTGTATGTGTGTGTGTGTGTGTGTGCAGATAAATATATGTATATTTCTGTGTATATGAATTTATTTATATGTTTGTGGTAACACTAAGTTCAAACATCACACACAAGAAGCACCATGTTTAATTTAAAAGAAATTGAAAGAGGAAAGTTTCTTTCAATGTGAATCCCATAGATGTGTGGTAAGAAAGTTACCTGTAGTACCACTAAACAATATTGAGTTAAAAATAATGCTACAGGAACATATCTTTGTACTGCTATTTTATATTGGAAAAAATAATAGTAATAATTCTATTGTAGCAAACTGGATGAAAAAAGATGAAAAAATCATCCTATGGAGAGATGTCTTACAAACTTTGTCGCTTGAAGCTCAGTTACCCTTCAGATTCCCTAGTGTGAGCCTGGCTGCATTGAAAACAAGCAAGACATTCTGGTGGACCTCAGTGACACAACCCATGTGCATGTGAAAGCACTCACACTTGGTGTTAATAACACAGGTATGCAAAACATAGTCCTGGTCAGAAGATCTGACAATGTAGGGTGATCAGAACTATTTTGCACGTGACAACTGTAAATAATAAACAGCAGTTTAGAAATTCCAAAGGCACACTGAATTAAATTTTGTTATTTTAGGTGATAGTTGTTTCCTTCTGGGTACGTAGGCCTTAATCAGGTGTCTGCATATCCATGTAATAGTCTGGGTTGTTGTTTGGGCTCTGATTAAATCATGGGCTCTGTGTCTTATGTTGGTACCTCAAATGCCAAAGTGTGTGCAGGAAAAGGGATGGGCTGAGGGGTGGTTTCTGTGCTAAGGGAATAACCCTTTTATTTCTCTTTTTATTTTCATATGCTGCGCTTACCTATTCAGGAGACAGATTTTTGCTTTCTTTCAAAGAGGTTTGATTGTTTTGCATCAGAACTGTGTCCTGACACAAGAAGTAGTAGCTGTGACTTTTAAATAATCAGCCTCACTAAAGACTCCATTATGGCAACCAACAATCTTAAATCATTTTGACAGTGCATTCTCTGCACTGCCCATGTACTTGGAGGCTGTCCTCAAAACACTGAAAGCTGGGACAATATTCATGGTTAAGAAAAGTCCAGAAGCAGCCAAACAGGTGGGCACTTCTTTCAGAAAAGGCCTTTTTAGATAGAAGATCTTTTGTACACTTGTTCTATCTTAGGCCCCTTTTAGGGGCTACACCTGAGAGAGAAAGTGAATTATCAATGACATTTTTTTAAAGAATCAGTGGTTTAACACTAATTTCTAATCACATCCTACAGAAAGGAACAGCTCGCATGGCAGCTGTACTTTTCCCAGGGTTAATTACCTTTCACTGCTCTCTACTAATGAGTCAGCTGTTCCTGTCATCACACAACTACACTGTGTTCATCTGTAGCTCTAGCTGTGGACAAACACAGTAGCTAGAGCCCTGTTTACATATTGGCGAGGTTTGTTGTGCAAAGAATTTGCAAAGCAGTTTAAAAAAAAAGAAATTCTTAAAACTCCTTCCATTCCCTTTTTTTTTTCCTGTGGAAAAAACACTATTTTTGGGGCAAGCACCATGTTCTTCAGGATACTAAATGCATCAACAGTAGTAGGAATCTAAGGACATATCAGCTAATGAAAGGGGGTTTTATGCAATATTGCATAATAGTTTATATAAGGGAGATTAGATCCCTGTAGCCATCTAGCTTGTCTTACCTGCTTGTTGAGTGAGGATGTTTATTTATAGCTTGCTGATCTAGGAACTAGAAAATTTCTTTATAAAATATTGGTTTAAGTAGCATAAGCGATAACAGCACAAGAATTAATGCAGTTAACTCTTAGGGAAAGAGTTTGTATTATTTTATATGGAAAAATTTAATGAGACAATGATTTAAGACTTTCAGTAAATGGTTCATGTTTTTACATAATTCCAACAGGTAATTCAATAGCAAGTAAATAGAACACGTCATTTTCTAGCTAGGTTGAACAGGATATATTTTTTATGGCCATATAAGATCAATAGTAGTACTCACTACTGGTTATTCAGCTTTGTTTCGGGAGGCCACAAAGGCTACATCTAAAGTCAGGCATAGTGGCAACTCTTCCAAAATTCAAGTCCTGTTTGTGTCAACATTCAGAAAACAGTTTTCATATAAATGAGGGCAGGATGCTAAACTGGTTCTGATTTTATGATTTTATGCTGAAAATATCTGTATGGAGTTTGCCAGGATCTGAGATTTCCTCAGTGTAACATCTGCAGATGTTAGCAGAGAAAGGAAATTTTCACCAGATACCAAAGGGACGACATATACACACATGTCATGTGAGAAGGTACTCAGCTCCCTGCAGCTTTATCTGCAACAGATCTGCTTCTGAAGTTATTATTTGAGACTGAATTCCTTGCTAGCTGTCACACGAGATACTGAAAACTGAGAAATTTATGGCATGAACACAGACATCTTAATATGATGATGTAAGAAGACACTTAAGCTTCCAGTTCCAGGTAAAACTTGCAGGACTGACAGCTCAAAATACGATAAATTTCCTTTAGAGAACATCAAAGCAAAAGCACCATGGCATTCCAAGGGAACACTTCAATGGTCATCTAGGGAACGAGTAATACACTTTCCTTAGAGCATTACTGTAACAAACCACCTCTTTCTGTCAGGCACCCTAGGCTGTGCAAGTTGTATTGACAGCTTGAACACTCTGAGCAGAGAGAAAATGTGAGCTGTGTGGTTATGCTTTTTTTAAAAGGCAGATATTTATTTATTGCACCATTAGAAGCAATTCTCATGCTTGATTTTGGATTAAGTGAAAGTGAATTTCCTGAAGGTGCATTAATTGGGCTTAATGATTCAAGAAACCCCTGAACACTCAGGTCAGGTCAGGGAAAACTGTTATGTAATGCTCGTTTTGTCTCTGATTCTTCCCCTGACCAGATTATTCCGTTTCCCAACACATTTTATCTCACTCACTATTATTGAAAATAAAAAAAAATTCCCAGGGATAGCATGACTATTCTCCACATAGTCAAAGTCTTCTCATGTTACTGCTTTGCCTCAGGTTTCCTGCATTCTCAAGAACATTCATTATTGCTCCTTTATCCATAGGCAGAAAATAGGGAAAAAATCCTCTCCACTCGGTGAATAGAAAATCTTCACCTCTGGAATGAGTTTCGCATTTCTGAGACCTGGTCTGCTTAACTTGAATTCCGTCAGTATCCAGGCTAAATATCTCTCTACTACAAGTAGACTTCATGCTGTACACTGAAAGAACTGGGATGATAGAAGGCAGCTTCTCTAAAGAGTCTATTGAGCTGATGATCTTATTGAGGAGGTCTCTGCTGAGATTCAGGAAGAAGGAAAAAACTTTGATACCAAAAAACATTATGTCTTCCATAGGGTTTCCTCTTATAAACTTGATTTCTTTACTCCTAAAATATAGTGTGAATTTAAAAGACAAGGATCATGACATGACTAACAGATACCAAGCTCCAAATAAACAGGGAAGTAAGCCTTGTGACCTGGAGGGTGTCTGCAATGCTGAACTTGCTGTTTGTAGGCTGGCAATCATTGATTGAAAGCAGTTTACACTTCTTCAATATTACAGGACTATTCCCCATGATCACAATATAGTAGCATGTAAGTCACATTAATAACAATAAAAATAACTGCTATTGCTAATGTTGTTGCTATAAATAACACTGGGACCAAAGCATTCATGGTTAAAGCCATTTATTCTCCCATGCTATTCAGAATGACTTAGGGATATGCAAAAAGACAATTTTTAATTATAGACACTAAAGTGTTGATTTTTGGGGAAGAAAAGTTTGAGAATATTATGTTTAAGCATTTCAGGGAAAATGTTGTAACATTATAAAGGTTTATGTTTATTGAACTGGTGCTAATTTATACCACAATAAGCCTCACATGCCCACAGTCTTGTGAATGATTTTCATTGACTTTGAGTCTGTGGAGGTGATGCTGGAGATGCAGAGTCACTCACCCTTTGTAAAACTCATTATTTCAAAATAAGATCAAGCATTATCTTACAGAAGAAATTACACCTCTATCTGTGTCTATCCTACCCTCAAGGAAAGAGTCTGAAAACGCAAAACAGCATCAGAGACCCAGTTATCTCTCCCAGCTTCCAAGGTCCACCTGTGCCTTCCATGGCATGGATTAGGGAGGTGTAAAGTCAAATACTGTCCCATAGGGAACATCCACTTCCCAAGGGTTACAGCAGATCTGTGCATGCAACTTCGAACCCTGAAGGAATCTTGAACTGCCCGCTTAGAGAATTTAAGAACTTTGCCTTGATCTGAAGGAACTTTGAGAAGCTGTCCCTAAAAATTTAAAAGATTATTTGTTTAAAAATCACACAACTATGTGCTAAAATCATGGCATGATAAATAATTCTGTAAAAATTTAAATTTGCACCATCAAATCTCTTGAAAAATAAAAGAAAATGGTTGAAATCTATGCAAAGTATGCACAGCATCTGAAATTTTAATCTGAAAGCTTGTTTATAGTTTTTTATGAAAGCATAGAACATAATGAATCACTATAATCACCCACTGAAACAGTGAAAAACCATAATCAAATAAATCTTTTAATTACTTTGAAGCTTGAGAAACAGAGTCTTGAAAGCCAGAGGAGACAGAGAAGTCACCCCTAAAAGTGTCTCCAGATGCTAAGTCATGACCAATAGGAAAAAGAAAATGTCTAGAAATGCTTCCATCAGCAGTGTTTAAAAAATCTAACAGACTCAAGGTGTTTTTGAATTAATGGCTTTTGTTAAATCTTTACAGTTCATTTCTCTTTATTTTTGTAAGAAGTAGTTTTGAGAAAAGAGATTTTTTTTTTAAAGGAACTATAATGGCTTCTAAGAAGAAAAAAAGGAACTGATGCCTTCCCTTTTGTAAAAAATACATTTCAGGAGTAAAATTTAGTTCTCTGAGCTGCACAGCAGTATTCAGTTCTGCTATTCTGCTCTCCATTAATACCTAAGCAGACAAAAATTTTCAATGTCATGTGAGGAGAGGAGCAAGAGGAAACTTTTGATCTACCGTATATCATATTATCCATATCATTGTCTTGTACGAATATGTGAGACATGTTTCTGTGAAGAGATGATTTAAGAAGAAATCAAGTCCTGTCTGTAGGCTGGGTGGGAAAGACAGGATTCATCTTCATAACTTTACATGCCTGAAATGCAAACATGTATTTCTGAGTCAGTAACTGCTGGATTCCCATGGTCTATGGGTAGCCTGTAGGCAACCTGCAGGCATCTCTGAGGCTGTGTAGATGAGTGATACATCTTACTTATTTCATACCCTGCTTCAGGGTGAGATGAATTTCACACAAGAAATGTGTCTTTCCCCTGACTCTAAAGGGAATTCGGATGACTAGCTCAGGTCTAGCCACTTCCACTGTGCATACTGACATTTCACCAAATGATGATTCCTAATGAAGGAACCTATGGCAATCACTGAACAGCATCTTAATGCTTAAATAACACGTATGTGAGCTGTGTTGTGAAATAGAGCTGGGAAGGCAAGAGAAATGGAGTAGGAAAGCATCGTCCAGGAACGAAGGCAGTGCCAGTCCTTGTAGGAAAGAACTGGCAAACAATGTGAACCTGATGAACAAATAAAAGGAAGCACTAGAGGATGGTGTAACTTACAGAAAAGGAGAGTTGGCCATAGCTTTGACATGAGCAGTGTGGTTTCAGAGACACAGGAGAACCCAGCGCCAAGAGGCAAAGCAAAAGGTCAGCATGATATGGTAAATATTTCTTATCTAGATATAGCAGAAAGAAAACAATCAAGTTCTAAGCAGAACAGAGGAAACTGAACTCTGAGCTTGTACAGATTGAAATACCATCCACTTAGTATTTGCATTGGGCAATATTTTTGGAAGGACTAGAAGTAAGTAAATTCATCACATAGATTAATGTCTGATAAATTGAAAGTGTATGATATTAATAAAAGTTGCTATTAGAGCTTATCTGTGTTTCTTGCTTGGTATACTGTGGACTGTTACATAGGAGAGAAACTTGATGTCACCAGTGACAGTGGATATGCATTTAATTCTTCTGCATTGCTTTGTTTTGACCATACATAATTCCACCTGTCCTGTTTTATTTGGTGTCTTATGTTCTGAGCCAAATTTTCAAGCATGTAGGTAAATAAATTAAAACCCAAATTCCTTCTTGTGACTTTTGCTGGCCCTTGGGAACTAATAAGAGCCAGATTTTCAAAAATTAAAATGTCATCATGCCTGCATTGCTTGCCACAAACATACCCTTTTTTTAGCATGTAAGGTGAGTGTTTAGGAAAAGAATTACTAATACAATTCTTTGCTTGATTTGTGAGCGTCAAACAGACCTGAGTCATATGCACTCAGTGAAATGCTGTGTAAAAAACAACATGAAGAAAGATTTTACAACATTTTTATTATTATTATCATCATCATCATTATCATTATCATTATTATTATTATCATTATTCTTCCATATATTTACCCCAAAGAAAAAACTCTTGTTGGTGAAATTCATCATATCTAAACAAAAGACTGGCAGCTTAAGTATATGAACAGGGGGAAGGGAGACTTATTTCCTGAGTTTCAACAGATGTCATACTTAATTGGTTGTGAAATAAACCAGAGCTACTCTCGGCCTGTTTCCCTAGTTTCAGCTGTGAAGACACTTTTAAACATGTGCATTTCCCTCCTGCTTCTCATAATGAGGGTGTGGGGTGAGAATCAAACCTCCAAAAGGAGTAAAGCAGCATGCATGTTGCATTCAGGCCTTCAGATACACTAATTAAGCAGAAGTGAGAGTTGCATCTTTTGTCCCTGCAAGATACACATCAATGCAGAATGACCCAAGATTACTCTGTTGAAGGGTTACTGCTTTTGCCTTCTGCTAATATCAGAAAGTCACTGGACTATCCCATTCTGCACATAGTTTTTCCACCTCCTGTATTTTCTCTCAAAAACACTCCTTCTCCTAAATCACAGCATTGTCAATATACTGCAACTAGTTGAAATGGGATAATTTTTTTCATTTCTGACAGAGAAATCACCTTAGAGGTTGGGGTTTTTTTCCCCCTTGTGGTTGTTTTCTGCTAGAAGCAGAAGACTAGCACCACATTTACCACAATGGCAACTACAAAGATTTTTTGAAAAGAAAGAACTGTCAAGCATAAAATAGTTTGGCTACACATGGTGATGGACACAAAAAACTTCTCACAGACCAAAATCCCAAACATTTGCAACTGGGGCTAACTACCAGTCAATGGTATGCTAATAGAAATAAAGTCATTTGTTTCTAAAGGGCTATGGCAAAGAATGTTAGCCATTCATTTTATGCCTTATTGGATGTAGCCCTCTAAATCAAAATGCTCTTTTGAGCTTCACAGGAAAAATCTGAATATATAATAGATGCTTCTCTGTAAAACTCAGTAAACAATTTTTTTTTTTTTTAAATGAAATAGTGTTTGTTATAGCATTTCAAATGGAAATGCAAAGAGAATTGTGTAAAAAGAAAAATTAAGGCCAAGGTTAAATATGTTTAATTCACCTGTGGCAACCAAACTGAACAATATTTGTTCTTTTAGTTTAAACTTGGAACCCAGATCCCAGAGGTGCTAGGAGAGAGCTTTAATCCCCAGAAAAAAAATTCAAATTCCCAAAGTGTGTGATGAAAACCAGTATAATCCTTCCTGAAGTGAGAAACAAAATAGAAAATACTTTTTTTTCCCTATTAAAACAAGAGCAATCAACATAATCTTTATTCTTTTAATGTTTTACAGGTCTGACTTTCGGCAGATGACCTCTCTTGTTTGTCCCTACATGTTTTCCAAAATATAAAAGTGAAATAGAGTCCCAAGGGCACTGTACTTGAAAGGTTATGAGAGTTAGAGAATTTTAACCATGCCTGCCAAATCAGCAGATGGCTTGTGATTATAATTATATGCATCAATAAAACGAATAATCTTTACAAAATTTGAATTTCTACTAAAGTAAGGGATTTAGTAAGCAGATGCAACAGAATGCATTTTCTTTAACCCTTTTTGTAGACAGTACTGTTTATCTCAAAAATAATGGCAAGGTTCTCCATAGATTAGCTTGGACATGCACTTGAGCCATAAATATATATTTCTTTTAACCAAGTGTCAATGCTATTTAGGATGATTTATGTGTTCAGTTGCACTCAGTTCACTAAATGTTGAATGCTTATATATAGGATGATTCCCATCAGACACATACTTCAAAATGGTCTTTAATTTTATAAAATGTTAGAGATACAATGAAAATGTCACATGTACTCATTCTCTTTATTTTTGTTGCAGTGCTTATTCTTTCTGTTTAGGATTTGGTGACTTTCCATGCATCTTATGGAGTCTGAGTTAACCACATTATTCGTGAAGAAAATACTTTATCCCCAAATGTGGGATATTTAAGAAAGATACTTTCAGTGTGTCTGTAGTCTGTTTTATCTCAGGGAATTTTTTTTCAAGTAGAGAAAGCATAATAATATGAAAAAAATTGCAACTATGGTTTTCTATGACTGCTGATCTTACTTTCAAACTTTCTTTTGTAACAAGATCATGTTTGTTAGATTGTGTCAAACCTCTGCCTGAAGTAGGAGAAAATCACACAGGAGAAAAATAAAACAAAACAACCGAAAAGCCCCTTAAGCCCAATCTGTTTCTGGACTGTATCATAAAAA
>JANRMJ010155991.1:0-32653 GCA_025584955.1 Alethe diademata
AAAAGTACTGATACTCTTATTATTACACCAATAACCCACATCTTTCCCACCTATTTTGAAAAGGCAGGAATCACTTTCACTGCCCTTAATTTTAAATCAAAAGCAAGTCCAAGCAGCTCAGCTCACCATCAAGTTCAATAAATCAGATAAAAGAATCAATGGAAAGCATTTCAAAATGTAACCTTGGTAACGTGCAAAATGTTTCCCCAGAACTTACACTCATTTGCTTTATTTGCTGTTTTAGGAAATGAAATATCACACATAGGCAGAAGGACATTAGTATCACAACACTGCATCTCCCAAGCCTAACACTGCACGTGCTCTCCTGGAAGGCACTTTTTGCAGCATGCCCCAAAAATCTGCAGCCTGACAAGTTAGGTGATTGAAAAATAATCACATTTCACCTCGACAAAATGGCAAAAGGAAGTGTTCAATAGGAAACAATAATCCATATTTATTCTTTATGTCCTTTTATGGTCTTTAAACATAATTTGTTTCATGCTTTTCACTGATAAAATGAGCATAAACTCAATGGTGTTATAACAGCATCTGTCATTTGAAGAATCAACATTTGTCAGTGTTACCACTCAATTTTAACTGGTCTTACACAGCCCTCCTGCATGCAACACTTAGACTGGAAATGACTGCTACTGTGTGTACCACTATGTGATATTTGTTGGCAAATACTGATTTTTGAGTTGCAACATAATTATTCAATATTTATATAAGTCTACCAGGATAAACAATCTCTGATTCACAACGAGACAGAAAACTTCAAATTATTTAGCTGCTTAACTCAGCATCCTATAACTAAGATGTTTACTAGTTCTTATTCCAGCCTGATCTAAAGGGCAAGTCATTATTTCCACAGCTCAGCCAAGTTAAGCAAAAACCCCTTTTCCTTAGAAGAGTGTCCCCTGCCACCTGGAGAATGTCAAACAGAGGTGTAACAAAGTAGGATCACTCTCCACTCTCTGTATGTCTTCCCAAAATGCCAAGGACAGTCTCATTTTGAGTAATGATTCTGACCTTCTAAAGATTACCATGCTCCAGAGCTCTTAGTTTTTCTTCTGGTTGTTCTTCTTGTTGCTTTTTTTTCCATTAGTTTGTTGGGGGTTTTTTTTTTTTTTTTGTTTTTGCCTTTTTTTTTTTTTTTTTTTTTTTTTGTTTGCAGGTGTTTTTGTTTGGTTGGTTTTTTTAGGGTTTTTTTGGTTAGTTTTGTTTTTGTTTTGGGGTTTTTGCTTGTTTGTTTTGGTCTGGCATGTGGTTTTTTGTTTGGTTGTTTTTTATTGAGAGAAAATGAGCATTTCTTTCTTGGCTTTGCTAACTCTTGTTGCTTATCTCCTACATGAATCAAGGACAACCTTCCAACAGGGGCAGATGCCTTCAACAATGGCACCCTGCCATAAAATGCTGTTCAATTCTACAAGTTAAACGAGCGTCACAAATAAAGTTCTGCTCAGCTTATAAAAACAGAAGCCACTTTTTTGTTCACAGGTTTTAAACCAATAAGCAACATTCACCATTGTGATATTAACACAGACTATTTCTAAGCCAAGCAATCACTTCATGGCAGTTTTTTTAAGGGTTTTTCTCCAAAGCAAGCATCACAAGGCTTGCATCACACCATCAACTGCTCCAAAAAGGTAATCAAAGAAGCCTCAGTCAGAGATGAATCATTTTCCTTTTCAGCCCTATCTGCAGTCACACATGGAAGTCTGCCCAAACTGGAAACAGTCTCCCCCACAGCCATGCACACCACCACAGGAAGGCTGCCCCAGAAACAAAGATGGAATTCTCTCCCCCTTCTGTTTGAATTATGAATATTGTGTTGATAGTTTTGTTAATTTTTTGGTGGATATATTGAAGTAGGTAAGGTATAAATATTATAATTATTATGATGATAATTAGTGTATATATATGTTTATTTTTATTTTTTTTCTATAATGGTGTGAGATTTAGTTAATTAGATAAATTGTTTAAGCATGATTTTTGTTTTATTTTGAGTTTGGAGATACTGTTTTGTTAATTTTGCATAATTTGTATAATTTATAATGCGAGCAAAACAGAAAAAAAATTCAGTTGTCACAAGGTTTTTATAAACTAAACAGTCTAATAAGAATTAACACTTATATTATTCATTCTTTTAACCCAATAATTAAATTCCCATGACCTTCAGTGTGGTACTAATTAACCAATCAAAAACTACTACCTGAAACCCATTAAAAAAAAAAATAACACTAAAAAAAACCTACTTGAAACATTTTATCTTGTTCCAAAATTAGTACTATATTACACAAACCTCCAATTTAAAACTTTTCACCACGTGAAAACACACACTCTTATATAACCACACACCCGTGATTTTAACTTCATTATTTCAATTCAACAGCCTTGTCTAAGACCTCAAGTCAAAAACAGCGTTGTCCAAAAAATCAATACCAAAAGCCACAAAAAACCCAAAATATGCACCAGAACTTGGCCCCAGGTGTCACTTACAAGGCACAGCGTGGCGGTAGAGGTTGTCCCGGATGGTCTGCTGCAGGTCATGGTCTGGAGACCCCTTCTGAAACCTCTGGTTCAGGTAATGCCTCAGATCTTTGTTCAGCCTGCTGCCTGCAAAGAGGGGGGGAAAAAAAAAAAGCCATTTATTTATTTCTAAGTGCACACAATTACCATTTCCAGTCGAGGCAAATGTTAGATTTCCATTCAGAGTCCCCTAAATTATGGCATGCTGGCTTTATGAGCAGAGGCTCAGCTTCCTCTACAAATGGCTAATTACCAAAAATAACTCGCTGTAAACAAGAGGTCTCTCTTGTCTCATAATGCATCATTCTTCCTGTGGTGTTAAACAGATCATCATTCCTGTTTATCACTTATTTGTCTGAGCAAATGGAGACAGGCAGATGATGGGAAAAAGAAGAAAAATATTAAAGGTATTGCTTTTGCAAGTCTCTGGAGGGTGAGCTGGGCAGAGAGACAGAAGGCAAAAGCTGCTCCCATTGGAGCTACTAATAAAGCTGAAGGTGGCAAAAAAATCAAACAAGGGCTGTACTTTCCACTGGTATCTATCCCAACACACAGCAGGAGTTACAAAAGTATTCACTTAATGAGCTAAGAGTACCCAAAGTCCTTAAAAACAACAACAACAAAAAACAATATCCAAAGCTTTTCACTTAAATCTGTTTATTTGCCTGCTCAGGTTTGAACGCCTTCAAAAGTGTGAAAGAAGATAAATGAGTTGAAAACAAAACAAAAACAAACGAACATACAAAAAAAGGGGGAAAAAAGCAAAATAAATGTAGCTGTTAATGAACATTGCCAGTTGCTGAATACCAAATCCTTTTTTTGTAGCAGAACATATGAACTGGAGAAACTTAATGAAGTCTTTTCCCAAAAATATTTCCAAGTTTGGAATAATACTGACATTAATTTGACTGAAGAGCAAAAATATGGATTGAAACTCTTCTGCTCTAAAATTAAAAGGAAAAAACCACTGGAATGCAGTTGCAGATTCCTGGCTGGAGCCTCTAGGAATCACTGCAGAGAAAATCAAAAATAATAATACTGCAAAGGAGTGCAGCTGGACAGTGGGTCTGGGAGGCAGAAGCAGCACCAGGCAAATGGTGAAATAAGAAAAGAGAGCAGATTGTTACATGACTGTGGGCAGGATAAAACTTCTGCAGCCCTGCAGCATTTTACCAGAAATGTTGGTTTAAAAACAAACCTAAACACAAAAAAACCCCCGCAGTCTGAAGTACTACGTCAAAATTTAAAAACAATTTTGTGATTTGTATTTAGATCCTCCTGACAGCTTTTTCTTTTAATTAAATCTCTTACTGAAGAAGGGAAGGCTCAGGCAGCAGGCCTAGCTATTAACAAAACAAAATTTTTAAAGACCAAGATGCTCATTACAGAAATGAAACAACAAAACTGAAATTAAGTGAGATATAATTGGCTCAAAACACTTTCCTGAGCAACACCGGCAACACTCCTCACTCCCAGAGCGAATTATCAACCCATTTTCTAACAAATGGTCTCCAGTTATTACACCATAGCATTTGTTTCCCACATAGGAAGCACTTGGAGGGTTTGGTAGACTTGTGGGCTACAGTTTTGCAATATCAGAGCTGACTTTCCAAACTCCAGATGTTTGATTTCATACCACGTTGTTTGATTCCAGAGGGAGACTGGGCACAAAAAAGAGCACCTGCTGAAATAATAAAGTAGTTCTTTATCTTTTAACTGAACAGTTCGTGTATTTCTTTGCACAGGAGAGTAAGGCAAGGTGGATTTTCATAGCAAAAAAGGACAAACATGACAAACTGTTAGGGTATTATCCAAGGGCTTATTCCAGGGAATAAATTAATGCACAGAACTGCATGCATCACAGAAGTAAACTTTCTTCCAAAGTACTGCATGATCCCTGATTCAATGATTTATGTCACAATAATGTCTTGAGGTGAAAAAGCTCTGCTGAGCTAGGGCTTGTTTGACCACAGAATATATGCAATTTAATGATGATATCTGCTTTTAGCTTCCCTCTGTGCCCATTCCATCTAGCATCTCAGTCTATTATGGCCCTGCTGGAAAGTTTGGTTATTTGGTTTATGCAGGAGCTGGGATTTCCCAGCTGAGTCACTGAAGCACTAGTTTAAAAAGGCACTTGCAAAAACAGGGGCTGTAGCAACACTTTCACTCACATAAGTGTCCCCTCTGGGGGCTCAGAGCGATGCTTATTTCTATTACATTTATTTTAGGAGAGAAGGAAGAAAAAGAAGAAAGAAAAAGAGGCAAAAAAGAAACCCAATCCCCAAAAAGCTTGCTGAGCTACATTCCTGTTCCTAAATTCCAGGAAAGTCTTGACAGAAATGAAGGCTTCTTGCAGCCCTGATGATCCCAGCTCAGCAGTGGCTGAGGCCACAAGCTGTGGGCACAGGCAGGTTCAGGAACTCCTTCCAGTGCATGGCAGAAGAAAATGAGCTAACACAGAAACTAACTCTGCGTGGGAAGCTGCCAAAGGGATCCAGCCTGGAACATGTTGGATTTTTTACCATTTGAAATGCTTCTCTCTCCTCTGATCTCTTCCAAAAATCTCCCCTGAGCTGGGATGGCACAGGCTTGACACTGGCTTTATTTAGTAGGTTCTAGTGCTGCACACAAGTTTATAAACTCTGCTACACCCTTAGTCCAAAATGTATGCACCCATAATCTCTGAGAACCTGAAAAATATGCCAGTGACATTTAAGCAACCTCTGTGCAAATCTCAGCAGCAAAATTCACTCTGATCCTTGGGGGCATCGCTGGCTTGTGCAAACTCCCTCTGGGATCAAGCCTCACCTTTGATGGCTTCTGTCCACCACCAGCCACCAAAAGATGGGCAGAACCACCTCATTTTATGCAAAAATCCTCCCCTTTCTAAAATTTAAATCCCTGTCATTGTGCTCAAGAAAAATACTTCCTTTAGAGAGGAGCTGTGTCAACCAGAAGTGTATATTGGATTTCAAAACACTCCCCTGTTCTCATGGAGACTGGATTTTACATCTACTCTTTTGAGATCCTTTCTTTTCTTCTCTGCTAGAAGGATGTAAAAAGATACAGCAGTGATAATGGTGGAGGGACAGGAGATGCAACCCAGGAACAGCAGTTTCCAAGACCCAGTGCTCCATTCTTCCTTTGTGCTAGTCAGGATATGTCGGAAATCGTTTATTTGCAAACAGAAAAATCACTTTGTTATTTCTGTAATGAAAATCAGGCTGATACATGTAACTTAGATCATCAGGCACACACAATAAATGAAAACCTCACCAAAATTTATAATTCACAAGTAAGATGTTCAAAGATTTTTTTTTGTGCCATTGCAACACTTTCCCCTTTTTCTCTGCTGAACAAAATCAATGCTCTTTTTTAATGTGAAGGTATGGTCAGAGAACCAACTTTTCACTGCTTCACTCCTCACAGTACTACTCCAAATGTGAGATGGATGCATTTTATTATCTGAATCCTTTGAATGAAGCACAGAGCAAAATGGCTGGTTTAATCCATTCTTCTTAATTATTATTCTGTATTTTAGAGTACGTCTATCACCCTCCCCAACTGTTACATCATAACAATATTTTAGTAGTAAAAAGAAACCCAAGGGGGAAACATCTCTCACAGCTAAAAAAAAAATAAAATATTTACTGACATATGGTTTGCTGAGAAACAATAAACTGTCAGGTTTTTGTAGCTCAATGTGTAACTTAGATGTGTTTGTGATTAATGAAAAATATTGACTGTTTCTAAACACACTGTTTTCAAACCCAGCAATTCTGTCACACATTTGTCCTCCAACACTTACCTGATATAAAGTCACTATGCTTTGAACTGTGCTCTGACACTTGGTGCTAAAATTCCCAGTTTCTGCAGGAAGAAAGCTGTGTGTGAGATCATCTAACACTGACTTTGCTGTGTGAGAACAGCAGCAGCACGGACCTGGGGCTGGGAGCCCCTTGCCTTATTGCCACGCAGGGAAACCAGGCTGCATAAATGACCAAGCAGAATCTGAATTTTTTCCCCAAGAAAAAGCTGAGTGTGAACATCTCAGGGCTGCCAGCACCTTCCTGCCAGCTGGTGGATGGTCTGTGCCAGGACTGTGCAATATGTGTGCTCCGAAAATGTATTTTAAACTTGTGCTTTGGAAACTACCATTTCATAGTTTATGTTTATATTAATTACTGCAGCTGTTTGATCCCATTTCTGCTTGAGATGGTCCCAGATAATCCTGATAAACAGCCACACTCTGACAGAGCCTATAGATGCTCGTGCAAAGATGGGTCAGGGTCAGGCCTGGGACACACTGGTCCCTGACCTATATTACACTCCTCTAAGCAGATTACACCAGTATATATTTTTTTTGCTTTACCCTTCTTTAGGAAGGCAACCAATTGCTACATTCACAGTGACTGACAGCATCTGAGCTAGAAAAATCTATTTTCCATTCCTGAATTGCAGCAGAATGCCCCTTCTGTTGGGACCTCTGTTTCAAGGTGTCTTTAGCAGAGGGATTCTCTGGGTCAGACAGAGACCATTTCAAAATGACAGGGCCATGAAGGAATGAAAGGTTAAAGGCCTCACTAAAGGGATAAAAGTGCAATAGAGTCATCTGGATTAAGACTCTCACCACCCTGATGTCTACGTTGGGAGGGAAGGATTCAATTTTTTAAAGACACAAAGATTGCACATGTTGGATTTGCAGTATAAACCCCTGATTGTAACGTACTGTCTTTCATCTGAAGATCTCTATCTGAAAGTATTTAACTAATAAGTTATCATGGCTGTCAGGGTTTTATTTCTGTGCTACAAAATATAAGAACTGCAGATAAGGGGGGGAAAAACCTCCAAAAACCAAGTCAAATAAAAAAATCCAAACCCTGCTCGTTTAGAGGCATGAGCAGAGAACTTGCAGCTCATGTTTTCTAGAGCAAGTGGATTTGCAATGTCAGCTGATTGGCCTTACAGGCTGGGGACTTCACTTGTGCTCCTCTCCCCAGGGCTCCAGCAGAAGGTACTCAACACAAACTCATCTCTAATTAGAGCCAAAATTGCTCCCCTTAACTATTAACTGTTAACTGAGCTGGTTATAAATCTATGACTCCCTTATAAACAATAGCCTGTTTTTAAAAGAAATGTTAAAATATTAATAATGTAACTCAAGACAACTTCTCAATCTGTTGTTAAATCCTTACTCTTTAGTGGGGTGTAGACAGGGCTCCTGGGAAAGAGAGGACAGTTCTTAAAACTTTTCCAACAGCAAAGCCAGGTCATCACCACTGTCTCTTACTAATACTTGCCATCAATTTTCCTCAAGTCCTGTTGCAAAGGTGGCCCTGATACTCACACATATATTCTGTTAATGCTTGGAGAGATTAATATTCTATTTCTGGGAAAGTTAACAGAATAATTTTCATGGTAAGGTCCAGGAGGCAGCAGCCCATCTTAGAAGGCTGAGTAGATTTTTATCATTTAACAAGACTGCACTAGGAGCCACATCATCATCAAATATTTCTAATCCCAGCAGTTGTTATGGAAATGATAATAGTTGGTGCTGTATGGTTTCATCCTGTCCCATCCTTGTCTTCCAGCTGCTGTCCAAAAGTGATTATAAATAATGGGGCTATAAAAGCCATTCAATAATTAGAAGATTCATTGGCCATATGCCAGCAGTGACAAAAGAGAGTGATTTATGTAAGATGAGTCTGTCACATCTGCCAGATCACAGTTTCATTACGCCTGTGGCTTTAAGGTCACAGTTTAGCACTGTTTCAACAGCCATTTGTCAAGGGGGTGCTGGGGAGAAGAGGTGAAATACATCATGGCTTTGTTTGCTTTCTTGCTTTAACTACTAAGTAAATAAGTAAATAAAGTCCAGTACCTACATTTGTTATTTTGTGTCTCTTGTGAGGTCAAAGACACAAGGAAACATTCATCATGGTTGGCCAGAGTTCAAATAAGATCATGAAGAAAAAACATCCCATTTAAAAGCCTTAAGAATTCATGTGGCTTCTTAAATTCAATACAATCTAAGCATGTTCTGTCTTCCAGCCACCCATGAAATGAAGGTACCTTGTAAACACATAACATGTTGGTAAATTAATTGCTGCTGCATTTTCCTAACACAAGTAAACTTAAAAACCTTTTATGGTTCAGTGTTCTAAAATGATATTTAAACATTGCCATGGGAGTTCAGATTAACAATTTAACATGGCTCAGCAAACACTTAATTTGATCCCAATTCCATTTTCTCATCTTCTTTTCTTCTAAAAAAGCAAACAAAAAACACCAATGAACTTTTATTGCTGGCTACCAGTACTAGTACCATAAAGTCCAGATGTTTAAATGGTCCCCATAAATGCTTCAATAACCTCATCTGTTATTGCCAGTGATTGTTTTCATTCCAACATGGACAGAAGCCTCTGGTGACAAAAACTACTGGTCTGAGGGTGCAGACTGGATCTTTGCTGGAAATGCTGCACCCAGTACCAACCAATACATTACTTTAATTTGTACCAGCCTCTCAAAACCAGACTGCAGTCAGGTGCTGCCATTATTCTAACAAATCCACACTATAACAAAAGCAAAATCACTGCTCACCATTGTCTACCTCCTGAAGTAAAACATAAAATACTTCCTAATTTTTATGCTTTAGAAACTTCTCTGAACAACAAAGCCTCACCCATTGCAAAAGACTTCCAGTGGAAGGAAATTACGATAAGATGAAGGGTTGTGCCATAAAGAACTTTACAAAGTTACAGGATGAGCCTCCTGCACAGCAATAAAACCCCACTTTGATGGAGCATGGTCAAAACCTGAGCAGCAGCAGCCTGGCTGCTGAATCAGCAGTGAGCACTTCAGGCATTCCTGTCTGCAGAATGAATAACACTTGCTATTTTATTACTGAGAGAACTCCTTAAAATGTTATTTTAGGTGTAAGCTGTGCATCTGAAGGAGATGTATCCACACTGAAAATGTTCAGGTCATGTTCAGAGTCAGAGCAGGCAAGAGCCTTCTTGGCACAGCACCTCTGGTATCGCTCTCAATCTGCATGGCTGAGTGAACCAGCACTGAGGTGGTAATTCAGCATTTGCTGCTGCAGAAATGCACTTAACAGATCATAAATCCCTGGTAAAACTCTTCTAAGAGCATGTCACCTCATCTACTGCATTCGCAGGATGCTACACCTTATTTTTTCTGTGCGTTAATAGTGATTCATATTTCTACACTAAATTTAAACAAATAGCCTTTCAGCTCAGAAGGGTCAGAAAAACCCACAGAGTTCAGGCATTGAGGCTGAAATGAAAAAATACCATTATTTATACACCAGGCCTGAAAATTTTGAACATTTGTGACAAATATGCTTCTGTTGCTCTTAGCTGAATTCAGATCAGCAACGACTGCAAATGCAGCAGCAAGCCCAGCCTCTCTCCCTTTTTGGCCCCTTCAAGCTTCTGGTGCCCTCAGAGTTTCAGCCCTGAATTTCTTGAGGCTCCTGGAGAATAAAAGTTCCTTCACCCTCTGACATCTTTGCAGCCCAGGACAGCCCTGACTTGGGAGACAGGGAGGTCACAGAACCACAACTGCATCCCAGGAAGGGGAGCCTGCCCTGCCACGGAGAGACAAATCAAATATTTCTACCTGAAGAAGGATCTGTTTTATTATTTTCTTCCTCAAAATACTGAGGTTTAAGTTCTCCTCCTCTTCTTAAATCATGTGGTGTCATTTGTGTCCATATAGAGCCGATAGCATCATGACAGTAGATAAATGATGACATTTCTCCAGAGAAAGTGGCAACCATACCTGCCCCAGGTAAGCCTAAGGAACAGAAAATCTGATACACACGAGGCAAAAGTACAACAGAACATGCTGCTCAAGGAACAAGATGAACAGAAGAGAGAAAAGCAAGGTCAGCAGTATTAATGACTGCTGGCCTTAGACACCTCTAAAGGCACAAAACCTCAGAAACATGATTTGCCTCACATCCAGGTGGGTGCTGCAGATGTGGAGCCTGCCCCAGTGCTTTGTAGCCACAGTTAATCATGAACCCAACTAACTAAAAGCTGGAGATTAACCACTCCTACTCTGTTACTGACTCCTAGGAGACCTCTGCCATTTTCAAGAAATGCTACGAGCTCCCTGCTCTTGCCTCAGCTTTTTGTTTTCCTTGTTCACTTTTAAGAATCTCCAGACACATGACAAGGAAATTGAGACTTTCAGGTGGTCTCTGGGAATGACAGTAGAGAAGCAAGGTGAGCCAAGGTTAGAGAAGAAACCTACAAAAATGAAAAACCTCCAAGATAAAACTATAAAACACACAGACTTTGTTGTGTTTTCACAACAAAGCTCAGAAGGTACGTGGACAAAGAACAAAGTAATGGTCTTGTTCTCAATGAAGTTTGGATTAGTATCATGCTAAATACTTTATCCAGCTCTGTGGCCATACCAGCGCTGACCCAGGGTTAACTGGCTGACAATTAAAGCCACATCCATAAATGCCTCTGCTTGGCAGTGACCTTAAACCAAGTGCCCAGAGCACAGGCTCAGCTCTGCAAAGCTTTACAGCAGAGGGGAATGCAGGCAAGCAGAGGCATTGCTCTGAGCAGGGCATTCTGCTTGCACACAAAGGCACTGCTGTGCTGGGGCACTTTATTCTGTGTGCTCCAGCAAGGAGCAGCAATGAGTAGCATGAAGCCATCCATAGTGGCAAGAAACCTTGATGTTGCCACGTAGGCTTTAAAAAAACCCCACAAGAACAAAAAAAAAAAATTAAAGGTGAAAAAAAAAAACCTCCTACACAACTGAAGTGAAAGCAGAATGGAATCTCTGTAAAGAGTGCCCTGGTGCAGCCTCTGAAGGATCCAGTGGAGCAGCTCCCACCCTGCCTGCCCTGAGTTTCATCAATGAACACAGCCCAGGAGAGCACAGCCTGCCTGGGAGCCACACAACACATTTGTCACCCACACTGCTCCCTGTGAAGCCACCTGGCTAAGGCAGCATCCTTCCTGTCCCTTGCTCTGGAGATGCCAGCAAGCTCTGCCTTTTCTGGGATGCAGGGAGGGCTGAGGGGAGCAGCAGAAGAGGGCAGGAGGTGAGGAAGAAATCTAGCTAAAATGATAAGAATGGGAAAATCAAGATGAAAAGCGCTTGCAGTCTTTCACTCCAAGGAAAAGACCCATTTCTGGAAATGAGATTCACATCTCTCTCTGTCTCCTAAAAGGAACTGCCATATGTTCTAAAAGTAGGATATAATATTTGAGCTGTAAAAGCCAAATCAGCTTGAGAAACAGACGGCATTACAATGCTTTAGCAGAACAAGCCCCCTGTAACAATATGCCAACAAACTCATTTTCTAGAATGGCACTAGGAAAATATTTGCAAAATCTGAAATCCATTCCCAAAATACAGCATTTGGTTCTTCCAGAATGTGAAAAATGTGCCACACATATGCCAGAACTGGGGAATTCTAAATAGCTCTTCATATTCTTTGATTTTTTGGCTTGCTTTTCTCTGTAATTTTTGGAGCTTTTTTTTTTAAACTTGACCTCAAATTCCTTGAGCAGTCACTCTTTTTTCTTCCTTGGTTGCTGGAGGGACAAATTCCCATGGCCAGCCAGGTCACTTCTGAATTTTGACCACAGGGTTATAGTTCTCCTCTCTGACCTCCCAGGCTCCAGAACACATCTCAATATTAACAGCCTAATTTCCAGAGGTACTGAATACATAAAATCTAATGCTGACAACATGTGATTGTCAGGCTATAAACACACACTAAATGAAGATATTGTCAGAACACTGGAATTTTGATGCTTTATTCCAAGTATTTTTTTCCCTCACAAGTATCTCTATCACATACAAAATGTTGGCCTTCTTGGAAGAAACCTTATTTTCAAAGAGCACAACTCAGCTTAACCTCAGATGGACCTCTTCTTTTTTTTCTTTAAACTTTTAAAAATATAATTACACATTTATGTACATACAGAATAGATGCCAAACCACTAACATACAGTGCAGAAAGAAAGCACACAGGCAACAATGCTGTGTGATTTAGAAAATCAGGCTCTCAAAGCTGAATATAATTATGAGCTAAATCTGTTGGGGAAAAACATTTAAATGGAAAAACGTGTATAACATTTGGGAGCTGTTGAAGTACATTTTACAAGAGGCCCAAAAAGCCACAAAAATTGAGTAAGGAGGTCACACTGGTTTAAAAACAAACCTGACTTATAGGGAAAGTGACTGCAACCTTTTTCAGTTTCATGTTGGAGACAAAGGGAAAACAAGACCTAAGCAGCTAGACTAGCTCTGGTTAATTATCCTAACTGCAAGCGTTTTTGTTTTATTTTTATTGTACCATTGGAAGTGTTTTCTGAGGGTTGGAGGATATTCTCCATCCCTGGGAAATGTTACGTCAACATTAAATGTTTTTACTTGAAAAATCAAGATTAAAGAGAAATTGATTCAACCTAGTTCTCTAATGTCCTGAGCTATTACTTGGAAATGTGATTTAGGAAGGCAGTGTTGAATAGGAAGGTAAAGGATCTGGAAGAATGGGGGAGCCAACAGCAATTTAAAAGAGTTCAGAGCAAAATGATTCAATGAGCTGAATCTTTTCAATTGCTCAGGTGACCAAGGGCCTGGGCAAGTTGAGAAAACCTTCCTGGTAAAAGGGAAGTGTTAACATGGCTATTCTGCTGTAAAAGCAATTCAATACACAGCATTGTGGGCCTCCCTTTTGTGCAGGAAATGGAACTGAAATTCTAAGATCAGATTTTACAGCACTGACAGAAGGAAGGAGCTGGCTGGAGCAAGCAAGAACTATGGCAGCCAGTTATGGGTTTTAATAAAGTGCCACTACATCTTATTGGCAAAACCCAAAAGTAAAAGTGAGAAGTGGATGAGAGCAACGTTGCTGTTAACTATTGCACATGAAGTCATGTGAACCAAAAATGCTCTGATTTTGGGGACTGTCTCTATCACACAGAGCAACTCTTCTGTAACCTTCATGTTAAAGTCTGGTCAAAGGCAACAGCTAAAATATTGAAAAACTCACATTTAAAACTAAAAACTAAATAAACTATATAGTGTTGGTCTTTAACATAAATATAATCCTTCATATAAAGCAAGTTTGGCAATAAAAAAAAATAAAAAAGCACATGAAAATCTTACTAGGGTCTGTAACAAGCATCTCTGCCTTGGTCACAAGGTCTTATTTTCTTAATGAGTTTAGGAGTGCCTGTATTATGTTTCTGTCACCCCAACTTTTCCCTCCAAGAAACAAATCTGACTATTACAGATGGTAAAACCCATATTTTCTTGAGCAGGAAATAAATGTTTATGTGCAGCATATAGCAAAACATATATTTCCAGAGACAATAGTTACAAGATTGAGACTTATTAGTGCAGGAATTTTTAATGGAAAACATGTTTTTGGGAATACGAATTTTAATTACAAAGAAACAGCATACAACTTGCTTCTTGAGATATAAAGCAGAGCAGTTCTGCAGTGGAATAAAAAGGTCTCTTTTGATGAAAATATTGAAATAAAGACAGAAACACACAGCTCGCGTGCATGGCGGGTTAGACATTTTTCTGGTTATGCTTTTGATCCCAAAATGGCATTTGTCAGAATGGAGACATTCCTCAGAAATGTGACATTTCTGCAGAAACCAGACTCAGCTCTAATGGTTCCTGCTCAGATCATGCCTTACCCTGCCCTGATCCCAGACACAGCTCCAAGGTCCAGGCTCAGCCAGTCAAGCCCTTCTGCCCACAAAAAATTGGTACCTCCAGAATGAAGTTTCACAGATTCTGGTTTGGTACAAATGGAAATACAGGTGTTTTTTGGCAAGCGGGGCCTCCCTTACGTGAGCACATCTACTTAGCTGCAGGCATCTTGCACTAAAAATAATTAACTGGAAAGTACAAGACCAGAAGTGGGCAAAATAACAATTTCTCTGAATTCCAAGTGGAAAGAAACACTGGTTTCATTCCCATTATGTTACCCTTTCCAGCAGCAGTTTTGGTGGCTTTCCTGTCTATCCACTATGAATGTCTTTTGTGAAAGACTAACAGGAAAAGCAGAAATGAAATGTTTAATCAGGCTTTGCTGCTGGCTTTGGCATCATGGGATCTTCCCCATTTTACAGGACACAAGTAGACCTGGCCATGCTTTATGCCCATTTTTACCAGTAAGTTCTGGCTCTCCAGACTCACATGGTTCTAACCAATTTGCAATTCTGCCAGGAAATCTGCATACTCAAGCAGCAGCTTTACTGTCATTGCCATTAAAACCAACAGCCACGTTATTTTTTATATTTTGAAGCATCCTGACAATCCATCTACAGAATATAAGAGAGGCAATAGGAAACAATAAATATTATCTTTAATTGTCCAAATACTAATTCTTCTTCCTTAAGTGTTTTATTCTTTAATTTTGGAGAGTTATTCTTGTACCTTCTCAGTTGGTTTGCTAACAAACATTTTTGAGCCTCATTTAATCAAATGCATTTGGGTGGAGATCTCTAACACTGACTCTGAAATGGAAAGCTCTAATCAGCTTAACCTCAAATTCATTTTATGCTTCTCTTACTTCTGGGAGGGCACAGTCAAAGCTCTGGAGGTTCTGCAAAACTGAAAGAGTTTTTAAGCAACACAGGTACACCAAAGCTTCCTATATTCCCTCTGCTACAGCAGGGGAAAAACAAGTTGTAGAGGTTTAAACTGATGCAGCAAAAGATGCAAGACAGCACAGAATGGGCCTTGCATTTCTGCTGAGTGAATGTCACTGTAGTTTCTGCTTTTATGCTACCCTGAGATTTCAGAAAGCTCTACCACCAGTCATTAAGTCATCAGGATTTTGGTTTTCTGGCTTAAAAGGACTTTGGGTCAGAACCTCTGAGCTTGGCAAGAAAAAGTATCAGACAAGGATCATGCAAAAGGAACAGCTATTTATCAAAGGAGCAATCCAGAATAATGCACTGCTCCTGTTGAGCACAGTCCCACTGCCCCACTTTAAAAGCCTGAACCAGGGCAGAGGAACAAAGGAGGAGCTCTGGAAGGCAGGCTGTTTTTGAAACAGAACAGAGCATCATGCACAAAGGCATCCAGGAGCCACAGATAAAAAAGTTCACAGAGGGGACCCAAAATCCCAAGTCTCCTCCAGACAGGAGCTGCACTACTGTCCCCAGCTCTGGGCTACTCACACTTCTCTGCCAATAAGCCCCATGGTGAAACCTTCAGATTCCTAGCAATAAATTCTGCTGCTGTTTTTGAGTGAGTCTGGCCAGGCTGGCTTGGTAAACCCCCTCCACCTTTGACAGGTGTTTTTTCACACTTTTGCAATTATTAAAAAAATTGCTTGCCTAAATATTAATTCTTTGTTCTAATTTCACATTTCTTTGAGCTTGGTCTTCCTTTTAAGTCACGGTCTGTTTGATAGTTAAGCTTTTATAATAAATTAAAGGAGCATGACCCTTTCTTGATACGATGCTCCCCTGGTCCTGCCTTTGCATCTCTGCTCAGACCCAGAAATTCCATTTTAACAAGGTGCATCCACAGCTGCTGCAGGAACACCATGTACCCATTACCCAGCACAGAAATGGCAGATGCATCTACACAGGCTGACAATTGATTTACTCATAATTTGCAACCCTTTGCAAAGGAACTAGACTTCCTAGCAATCAATGAGAAAATAACCTTGTTAGCAAAAAAGCCAATGTTCTTTTAAATTAATCAGTTCTTTTTCATCCAAACAGTACAGATAATGAGAGAGATGATGACATTTTACATGACCTATAAAAAGTAGTGTTTCTATTTTAGGCTCTCCTTCATAAGGGTGCCAGGATGATTATGTTTTGTTTACTGGACAAAATAATCTCTTATTTGTTAAGGCTTGAAAGCAATTTTATACAGCACAAAATTTTATCTTCTATTGTCTTAATTATCATCTGGAGGGCTGAAGCATGAAATGATGGCACAGAAGAAAATTAATATTAATGTGTTCTAGCTGCAATTTAAAGAGAAAGGACTTGGAGCTTTCTTTTGCTGGTGTACTTAACATGCCACATCAGACTAGTGAATTATATCCCATTTAGCTGCTATTGTTTCTCCAAGTAGCATGAAGGAAACAGGCACCAACCTTCTGTAAATTTGCTACATTCCCAGTGTTCAAACACACAACCTTTTCCCCTACTTTCCTTTTACATCACTTGTTAAATAGTGTGAAAATGTTTCCTTAGGATGGTGTGCAAGACTACACCACTGTTTTTAAAGTTCTTTGCGTGACACCTTTGTCACCTACAGCATGTTCTCATGCCAGTGTGAAAGCACAGGCAGCAGGAGCCTTTTCTCTCATTTACCTCATTTGCATCCTAATAGCGTCAGAATTCAGGGTCTGGGGGAAAAGGTGCATTTATCCCGGGAGGAGATGGCAAAAAAGGAGAAAGTCTTGGATGATGAGCAGTGCACAGTGACACCAGTGGGTTTTATACCTTCCTAGCTAGAAATCAAAGGGAAACTTAGTGCACTGATTATAAATTAAAACAAACCACCTCAGATTCCAAAAGTACCAGCAGAGATTGAAAAAGACAGCACTTAGATGCAACGAAACATGGTTTAAATCTTTTGCAGTTTAATCCTGCTGTTTCAGCCCTTGCCAGGTCTGAAAAAGAAAGGGAGGCACTCAAAGGTTTAGTTTCCTTTTTTTTTGGACAAGAAGTGCAACTCCACACTGTCCTTCTGCCCATCTCACCCCAACTTAAAACACTCCAGCTCACCATCACCTGTGCAGCAGCTCATACACAAAACTCCTCCTACCATATTTCCAAACTATTTAAACACCCAACAGCAAATGCAGAAACACAAATATCTCCTGTTATTGGATGACATAGAGCACTCAAACCTGAACATCTGTGATCAACACTTGTATATACACAATATTTCCTATACATGCTCTACTTGCCATAACCAAAGAATAAGGCCACTCAAAAATATCTATCTAAAAATAAATTAAGAAAGAAAGAAAAAAAAAAAAAGAGAGAGAATGGAATTGACAGCCAAACAAAATTCAACTGAGAATGCAGCTAAGCTGAGGTAAACCAAGAGCAAAACATATCTGATAATTGATCAAATCATGCCGTCTAGCAGATTAGTGCCTACTGAACTGAAGGACTGAAGAACACAGACACTCCAGAATAACAGCTATGAAGCAGAATTTAATGAAATGATAAGCTATTTATGCTAAGCATTCATGGCTACGACAATTCAACAATTCATTTTTACAGAGTGAAAATAGAGAAATTTGTCAAAATGCAAATACAACAGTGACCTATTGCTACAGGGTCAAAATGTGAAGGGGAGAAGCAAGTTCAGGACACCAGAGCTACAATTACTGCAGTGTTCTTATATCAACATTTCTCTCTTTACATTAAGATTTTCCATCAAAAGGTAGATCTGAGGAACTCATTAACGTGAAGAAAAACGAATAAGACATTACTGAAAAGGAAGACAGAAATATGCATCTTATAATTTGAATTAAGATTTTCTGCTGGAGAATGTCTTTATCTTTCCAGGCAAAATAGGAAAGCAATTTTGTAGAATTTAATTGAGAAATAAGGCACACAAAAGGACTGCTTATATGCATACCTCAGTGAAAGATACAGAGTAGAAATAAGTCCTCTGAACAAAACTGAGCACTGCACATCAAACAGTGTTGCCAAGTGTCACTGCTTGCCTATGAAATATCATATTTACAACCATATTTAAGAAAAGTCACATTGCTTCCCCAACAAAAAACAGTTAAAGTTACTATTGTTATGATACACTTAACATAAATATTTTCAAGCCAAAGCAAAAGGAAGTACTTGCATTTTTATTTGAAATTCAGTGATCTGCTTAAGACATTGGTGTTTTGACCACCAGGTTTAATTTTGAAAGGATTTGAGTAGCTTTACTGTCCAGCAGCCCTGAATAATTCTGTGCTTGGATACTTTTTATAGAAGTACATGAAGCAAAGCACCACTGCAGCCTGCAAAGTACCCGTCCTCACCAGCTTTATTGCATGGGCAAGTTAATGCAAGCTACAGAAACTGCACACTTCTCAACCCATCTGACTTTTTGCTCTCTCTCTATCTGCACACACATATAATCTTTTTTTCTGAAACATTTCAGTTTTCATAGGCAGCACAACAAATTGTGGCTGTCCTCTTATGAAGAAAAAACAATTGGATTAGGGATTCTTCCAGGTCCCAGCAGTATACATGCAATAGAAGCTTTTGAACACTTCTGCATCCTTTCAACAGCCTGTTTCAATAAGAATTCACCTTTTGCTTCAGCCAGATTGCTTTAAGAAAAATATTTTCAATACTGCAAGATTACAGTTCATACAATAGAAAGAATTGCAAGTATCAAGAGCAGGTTGACTTGGCTGATAAAAAGAACTCACCTGGGAGTGTTAAATGCACACATGCAAACATACACAAAATGATTAACTCATTTATTTGGGATTGTGTTTTGGTCCCTTGGTAAAAAACATAAAATGTGAGAGAGGACTGCAGGTGCTCAAGAAGAAGCCAGCAGAAGATACCTGACAGGTTTCAGTTCAGTTCCTCTATCAGCTATTCCAGGAATTTATTAATGTCACAGGAGTTGTCTGCATAAGCCAGAGGAGAGTCAGAGCACAGGCAGTGTAAGCTGCCTGCATTAAAGACAGCAGCCTGCTGTGGTTGTCAGCACTAGGAAATCATATATCTCTGGATGGTGCCTTCTACAACCTTTTCCTCTTTATTCCTCACAATGGATTTTCTCCTCTTTTGCATTTTACAGCTTAGAACTCTATAAAGCTTGCCAGCTCCACCTTGCCTTTTCCTTGCTGGCAAATCATTAGAAATGACTGAAATGCTTCAGTGCAAATAAACTCACCCTTCAGCTCACATCAAATGCTATTTGGAGGATTGTGTGTCCTGAAAATGGAAATTGTACCAAATGCACTCCTCTTCCAAGTCCTTCACCTAACCAAAGCTGCAGGGTTGATATTAAGCAAACTCCTGATTTCACAATGGAGTCTCAATTAAATATGCCAAGAAACTTTTTTTTTTTTTCAATATGGTACATGTCACAGTGTTAAGGTAGAACTGAAAATAGAAAAGATGAAAAATGCATGGCTTGTCATCACTTCCATAATTTCATTGAGAAAACGTTTCAGAAAGTTAAAACTGAATGGATGGGGTTTTAGGAAGACAAGGTACTTTATATTCAGTTTAAATGGCAAGAAACACTGATGGATAAACTCCTTAACTACACTGAGTTTTTCAGGGGTTCACAGACTGCTGGCTCCAGACTGCCAAGTGAGTGACTGCTGTTCTTATGTGTCTCCTTTCACTGGTATGTTCCAAATGCCAATTTCTCCTTGCTAATACATGATATAAAGGTCTGCAACTCAGAAAAAAGTAATTTGTGCTGTTTAAAAACCCAATGACAAGAGAAACGACAGAAGGTGTGAGAGAGATACAAACACAGACAACCTTTAAATGGAAATGATACTTTTTCCTTCTTCTTTTCTCCTTTTTTTTTTCTAAAAGAGACAAGATACTTATGCTACCCTACTTCTAAGTTATTATGCCATTCTTTTCTTTACCCTACCCTCCTGTCTGCTCAGATGAGAAGTTCAATAAACTATCAGCCATTTTCCAACTTCATTCCTGCAGTACCAAGCACCCTGAGCCTCAGGATATTTCTACCTTGAGTAGAAATATCCACAACACAAATATACAGATTATCCATGCTATACATACACAGTTACACTGTTTTCTTCTTCAGGATAGAAACTTATTTTGGGCACAGATTTGTATCTGTTCTAACTTCTCCAGAATACAATCAGACATCTCAGAAATAGGAAGGATCTTGGTAAACCCAAATGACCCCAGCTGTGCATCCTCATGTGACTGCACAAGCAGTTTAATGGTTCCATCAGAGGCCAGTACCAGGCCCCCAAAAGCCTGTTTGCTTTTATGTACAGCCCCTAAAGTAATCACAAAGAGCAAATGTCAAGAGTTACTGTTATTACCATATGTAAAGTGCAGAACAAAATCATTTCCCCTCAGTTTTGCTATGAAGAGAGCACGATTTGAGGATTACAGCTTTCGTGCTGAATAGCATCTCTGAAATTAAAGACAATCTAAAGCAGAACCATCTAATAAGACAATGAAGAGAAAGCAAAAAGTCTGCTGTAGAAAATAAACATAAAACAGCAGAGCATGCAAACTGAGGCAAAAAGGGAGAATGTATTCCAGTCTTAATGTTTGAGTAGGTGGTTGAAATGGCTGAAAAGCCTGTATCTTCTTCACTGTAACTTACTCAAGATCTGAAAGCATCCTGAGTCCCTTATTAGCTGCAGCAAAAATATCCCTAATGAAAGGGACACAGAAAATTGCTAACACAAGTTTGAAACTTTTTTCCAGATTGCAGGATTCAAGTCACATCTGTTACTTTAACCATCAAAAAAAAAAACCCCTCATAACATCACTATGTAAGCACCCATTTTTTTAATAGATATGGTGTGCACAACTGAGCACATACTGTCACTATAACCTGTTAGGCAGTCATATCTGTAATATACACTGTGGGCATTAATGCAATGTATTCTTACCTGCAGGGCAGGGAAGCACTCATTGTTTCACAGATGAAAAGTTTTGATTCAGAAGGACATGTGGAATGCATGCAGACAGGGGAGGAAGAGGAAACAGCCCTCTGGATTGCCTGACCCAAGTGCTTTTACACTCTGGGCTGGGCAAGGGCCATTGCAGAGAGCACCAGGGCCAGCAGTGGTCACAGAGAACCCCCAGTGATGGCACAGAGCAGTTCTAAAACAGTTTGTGAACTCGTTTTTTCCATTTAGATTCCATCCTCTCTGTGATAAAACCACACTGCACTATAACGATTCATTATGCTATAAATTATTTCAAGACCAAAGACAAGAACTGTGCATTGAAATGTGCAGGGCAACCAAGAAAAATCTCAAAAGCTGTCATCAAATGAAGCTTATTTGGAAGAAATTGAATACAAAGGGCAGCTATGAAACCACTCAGTGTACAGGAGCAGGGAATTGGTGCTGTGGCACGAAAGTGTTAATTCAGGATTTGCCATTGTGCACCATGTCCTGGGGGCCATCAGGCACAGGATCACCAGCTGGGGATTGTCCTGCCCTGCTGTGCACTGGTGTGGCCTCACTTCAAGTCCTGGGGGCAGTTTTGGGCACCACAATATAAAAGAAGACATTCAGCTATCAGAGAGCATCCAAAGGAGGGCCAGGAGGATGGTGAAGGGTCTGGAGGGGCTGTGTGAGCTGAGGGCACTGGGTTTGCTCAGCTTGGAGAAGAGACTGAGGGGAGATCTCACTGTGGTCTTCAACATCTTCAAGAGGGGCAGCAGAGGATCTCATTGACTCCAACATTTACCCTTGGGACCACTGACAGGAGTCAAGGAAATGGCACGAAGCTGAGCAAGAGAAGTTTAGGTTGGGTATCAGGAAAAGGTTTTTTACCCAGAAGGTGTTTGGGCACTGGAAGAGGCTCCCCAGGGAAGTGGTCACAGCACCAAGGCTGAGTTCAAGAGGAGTTTGGACAGCACATGGTTTGACTCTTGGGATGTCCTGTACCTGGCCAGAAACTGGCCTCAATGATCCTGATGGGCCCCTTCCAACTCAGGATGTTCCATTATTATGACAATTAAAAGCTATTGCAAAGTCAGTATTTTTGCCCATTTATCTTTCCTAGCACACAGATGAGAAGTTCATCTTGCTTTGGTCACCCAAAATCTTTTAATAGTTACCAAGAAGGCATATTTAATGCCCTGGCATTGCTCTGCTGCTGCTAACCCAGCTGACTGTGTAACCCCATGTTATCTGAACACAAGCTAACAGAAATACATAGCATCTTTAAAGAAAAGCCATCCATCCTCCCTTCTTTGCTAGAACAAATTCAGGCAGTTCTCAGAGTAACAACACGCCAAGACAGATCCAAACTCTTTGAAGATATTGATTCACAGTTCAACCACCTCAAGGACTTTTTTACTTGTAACAACTTTCAATAAAATGTGCACCATTTTTTTCCTGTAACTGTCAGTTTCTGGAGGGCAAATGCTCAGTTTTCCACATTTCATTCTCTTTATTGTAGGCAAGGGGATTTGTCCTGCTGAAGCATGGCTGGGAATGATTTGGTTGCCATTCCAATTCATTACCAGTTGCAAGAGAAGAACCACTGTTTTTCCAAAGCCTTTTTTACCTATTCCAAAAGGTGAAATATATATTTTTGTTTTCTGGGTGAGCAGGTTAAAGTTAGAGTATCAAGGTTTTTGACAGTGGTGCTCATTTACAACAGCAAAAGCGCCACAGTTTGAATTTAGGCTGCCATTGCACAGGCACTGCTATTCTATTTAATATTCTTTTCATGGCACTCCTAAGTACATTTGATCTCTTTGATAGCTTCTTGGCAATGCTTTTTCATTAGAATCATTATTATCTAAAAATCTTTTAATTTTCATTTTAATACATATAAACTCGCTGTGAAGCCGACTTAAATACTGCTAAAGCCACTTGCAATAAGGACCTCAAATGTAATAATGCTACAAATTCTACCTGCTGAATGCAACGTTTTGAACTGCAGGTTGGGTGAAATAAAGATGCTGAGGAGCACATTGGTATTCTTAGTTATGGAAAGTTACTTTTCCCCTTCCCTAGTAAAGACTTCACCTTAAACAAGTGATCAGGAATCTTCAGTCTGCATTTCATAGTTAGTTTTGTCTGAAATGCATAGCAGATACCTCGCTTTCATAGGTAAATTCATTTCTCTTCCAGATTTAGACTCAGGGTGATTTACAGTCTGGTTTTGCAGGTGCTTAGCACAGGCCTAAGCAAAGTCTGTAAGCTGGCAATGAGCACTGCTGAGCCCTACAGTTCTGTAAAGCAGTAAAGGAGAGAGGTATAAAGCTTTTCTTTCTTTTTTTTCCCTGAGAAACAGAAATAAATGGTGGAAAGAAATACTTCTGTTGATTAATATTTCACTTTGAAATGGATTAGGAAGAAACTGTGAATTATGTATCTTGATTCAATCCACTGCTGCTTAAAATATAATCTTGGTACAGTTTGCAGCTAACAATGTGCATTTGAATTTTGCCTTTTTGGTTTTCCAGAACCCAAACTTAATAGCATCCTCCCCGGGGGGCGGGGGTGCTGATTTGGGTCCCTATATAGTATATATATATATATATATATATAGAAGGTTTTTTTAGGAGCCAGAATTCCTGGGGTTTGGGTCATAAAATTCCCAGGATTTTGGGGCTGGAATTCCCACATTTTTAGGGCTGAAATTCTCGGGGTTTAGGGATGGGTATTCCAGGATTTTGAGGCCAAAATTTCCAGCTTTTTGGGGCCAGAATTCCCAGAGTTTTGGGGCTGAAATTCCCAGGGTTAGAGTCTTAAAATTACAGGGATTTTGGGGCTGAAATTCTGAGAGTTCTAAGCTTGGAATTCCCAGGATTTTGGGGCAGGAATTCCCCAATTTTGGGGCTGAAATTCCCAGAGTACTTCAAATGAAGATGGGCAGTTTCTTTGTGGCTGGAACCCATTACTCAGAGTGGGGATCTGTTGATTCATAAATCTTGACAAATGTGCTCATGGTTCCAATGTAATTAGAAGCTTCTAAATTGAAAAGAGCTGGTACCTAAATGCTGAGCAACATTTTGAACGCTCAAGCTGAGGAAACTTCAGACAGTTGGAGTTACTGTGTTTTAGGTTAAAAAAGAAATAGTAATTGGTTTCAATAAGGACCATAAGAAAAAGGACAGACGCTGAGATCTGAAGCCTGGAAAACTATAAAATTCATCTGATTTCACTTAGTTTCTAATTTTGCAGCTCAGAATTTTCCAGTCTGTTTCCAAAGCCTCTTTTTTCCAGCAATCCAATTTTCAAATGTGTTGAACATCCTGCAGCTCCTATTGGCTTCTCTGACAGCCATAGTTCTGAAAAAGCCATAATATTTTGTTAGAGAAAGACAAGATCTAAACAGCAGAGAACAGAGACTGCAGTGATCTGAAGAGAAAGGCTGTAGTGTATAAGAAGTATTGCACTTTTTTTTTTTTTTGTGAGAGGCAGGCAATTTGATTTGGATAAAGAACACTCACATTTTGCTGTGTAAAACAAAAAAGCCCTATGAAGGCACTGGTAGCACACTGGACAACATCAAAATTTAGACCTGAATAGGGCCAGGAAGGGGGTGGAAGTTTGAAACCGGTGAGCTGCAGAAGATTCACTTGTAAAAGCAGAAGTACTTTCCACTTCATACTTTGGCACATAATATCCTCCTTGCTGGCACTAAGGATGTGGAGACATTTTTCTATCAAATGGTTTCTGACAGTTCAATTGCCAAAAATACTCAAGTGGCAGAATGCAACTGCAATTACTAACAGTGTGCTTGCCCCATAGTCTGTAAATTCTCTCACCAAAGCCTAAAAAGCCCATTCATGTTGTCTAGAAATAGCAGCAATAACCATGGTAATAAGTTCTTTTCTTTGTTGCTGTGGTTCAATTCTTTTCATGGGTAGGCTTCAAAAAAGCCATTTGATTTTTCTGTAGCTGCCTCTATTGTAAGGAGATGTTTCTGCTCTGCAGCAACAACAGTGCTACTGAAAGCTCTGCAGCAGCTTAGTTTCCAGGTTCAGAAATTTAGCTAAGGAGAAGAAATTTAGGCCCTGTTTCAGTGTGGGCTGTGATCTGGAGGAGAGGATGTGTCCTGAAGGAGGTGCTGAGGGGGAGCAGCATGGCCAAGAGACAGGATATTGTAGGGATTGAGTTCTTCCAAAGCCACCAAGGCACTTAGTGCATGCCCCATCACTCCTCTTACCACCCTCAAGCAGAACCCAATGGCTTTTACCATCCTGGAGGAATGTGTCTGCATGCTCAAAGGTATTCCTTCATTATTCCTCTGAGCTGTAGTGGAGTGCAGATGGAGAATGCAGAATTTGGAGATTGTTTCGATCTTAGAGTAGTTTTACTCAGGTTAATGGGGCCAAATGTGCTGTGGTCCTGCAAAAATTGCTCCTGGGCAGGTTTCTGCAGGAGTGCTGCTGACTGTAATAAGGTTTATTAAGATGCAGGATACACTTTATGGACATGTCATGAAGGACTGGGGTACAGGAGGAGAATAAGAAGCAGTTGTGTGAGGCAGCTTGTCTGTGCCAAGTTGCTCACATATGTGAGGGTTTTCAGCATTATGGCTCTAAATCCAGTACTTAGAGACTTCTGTTGAGTCAGACAGTCTGCTTTGATGCTTGTTAGAAGCAAAGTAGCATGAATATAGACTTACTCTCCCTGTTATTAAAGATTATTTTATCCTATAAGATTGTTGTCATGGTATGATGCTTGAACAATTTACAAATGTAGCTTCAGAATATAAATGCCTTTGCTTCTGTAAGCTCTCCAAATCAGAAGCATTGAAGTTTTCAGCAGCTATTTATCAGAGCACTTGGAATGATACAAGCTTTTGTTCATTTAGCTTGAATTTCTAGGACATTCCAAGAGAAATACTGGAAATGGCCGTCATTGAACACACTCTGAATTTATTTTAAAAAACTTACTAACTTAAAGTGCTGTGAAGTGTCTCAAGAACTGTTGTGGGCAGGAAAAGGGAAACCCCAACAACAATGTTTAGTTTACAAATACCACTATATTGGTGGTTATCTCTGAGCTTATCAGTGTCTGTGAAGGTTTTGGGGGCTGAGGCCAGCTGCTACAGAATGACCCACATCCATACCATTAAAAGTCTCTCAACCTGCAAAACATTCCCATAGGACTGGAAACCGTGCCAGCTCTCAAACTGTGCCTGGGGGTGCATGAGAAAATTATAGTTGGCACAGGCCAAAATTGTGCCAGGGATGCTTGTGACAGCTTAATAGATGGGCAGTCATGGCCCAGGGCACAGGAGCATCCCTGGGCACTGCTGTACTCTCAATTTGGGCACTGCTGCAGTTGCAGGTACAGCTGCTAAATCAACTTTTTGGTGCTTTTCAGGCAGGATGTAAATAGGGCTGCTTTGTTGCAGAGGGTGTCCCTGAATGATAAAGCTGCTTTTGCTGAAAGGAAGGTTTCATGTCACATTTTGAAGAATATTAGTGTTATTTTTTTCCCCTGTAACTTTAAAATCTACCAGCAGCAGAATCAGATACAAGTATCCTCTAACATTAGGCTTTAGTTCTTCACAACAGTGAAAATCATTACATTGACAAAGGGATATTTCTGTGAGTCTTGAGTTTGTTTAGTAAACAGATATTACCCATAGATCACTGGGCAACAACAATGTTCTCTGTCAGTTAAACTTCAACTAAGTGTTGTGTGATGTCTGCTCTTATTTTCTCCTTCATGCACTTCACCTCTTTCACTCAACAAGTACTTAGAGTCCAGCCCTGATTCCTTTCACATGAGAGCCTCTGGGTAGGGAGACCACAGACAGGTTTGGAAATATTTTAAGGCAAGTAGCTGTTAGAGATGTTTCTGCACTTGCTATGTAAATGACTCAACATTTCATGAATGCAAAGTAAATCAGTTCTCTCACATTGCTTGGGTTTAATAATTTTTGATTCTTGGTTAACATATTTCATAGCTGAAGCCTCAATTTTTTATTTTACATTTGCCAATGATGCAACAATCACTTTGTTATGTAGGATGAAGAATTATGTGTGTGGAATTTGGGTTGAGCTTTAAGCTTCTAGGAGAGCAAGAAGCTATTCAGACATCCTGAGACCACACATAATACAATGTCCTATATACTGGGCTCTCTGACAGAGCCCTGCTAATTTATCTCTGTTCTAGCAGATGACAACCCTGCTCTTCTTGTCCTAGGCTTCTCCAGAAGCAACAGAATATTATTTATTTTGCAAGTATATAAAATAATTGTTTTTTCTTAGTCTTCCTAGCCAGGGTCTTGCAGACTTTGGTGCTAGTATTTAATTTAATTTGAATTGACAATCAGTACCAAATATCAGAACATGTGTCTCTCATAGCAAAACCCAGGGGTGAAGCTAAGTGGAAACAATTTAAAACAAGTCATATTGTAGTTAATCCAAAGACTTACATGTGACTGTAATCTTGGTTTCTCAAGAACTCATTTTTTTGCCTTATTTCAGAGTGCAAAAGTGCAAATCTTTGAGAAGCATCTGCCACATTAAGGCCTTTGCATTTTCTAGGGTATACTATGATTTTCTTCTTTTACAAAGAAGAAAAACTTTGCAGAAATTGTCACTAAACCAAATGACAATTAAGCCTCATTAAAGTCGCCCCAACTCTCTCTCATCGTAAGCTCATCAGAAAATGCAGAGCAAGCATCAGGTTGTTTCATGTAGTCCTGAGAGAAGACAAGACTGCCACATATTTTCAATTACTTTGTTATGAGTTTTATTAGGATATATGATGATATTAAGAGTTCTGATACACAGGTTCCTTCCTTGGTCAAAATAAGGCTATTTGCAGTTACTGAACATGATGGGTGAGACAGAATTGCTGTTGTGCTCTGCTTGTGGATTGCAAGCAGGGCTACTGTGCAGCCCTAAGCATGCTTAAAAGATAAACAGCAATTTTTAATGTACTGCCATCAGGTTTTCATTGCATATTTTCCTCAGAGTCTGGAAACAAATGATGCTTTGGGAGCCCTGTGATCAATGGGAAAGGCTGTTCTGTGGCTATTTCAGCCATGTGGGCTGTGTGCTTTGCTCAGTACATGGCTTGGAAGGAAAGACATCTATAGTAACTACAGAGAAATAGCTGATTAGGTGCCTTATGCCATTATTTATCTTGATAAACAGCCTCTCCACGGGGGAAAAACAAGGCAGTTTTTGCAGAGCCCAGCTCCTGGCAGGGCTCAGCACACTGCTGACACCTCTGGACCCTGCTCCTGGCTGCCCCTTCTCCTCTTGCTCCTCACACACAAGGAATCCAAGATTCAACACAGCTCCTCCTGTCCTGCCACCAGAGATTGGTGTCAGGAGAGAGGACACAAACTGCCCGAACTGCACCAGCTCATTTACAGGTTAAACACAAGAAAGAGTCCAATACCTGATGAAGAATGCAGAGAGCTTATGTGAAAATGTAATTTCTGCATCTCAGCCCTGGCCAGACACCTGGAAACTCCTCTCTAAGGTACATGCAGCTGCCACCAGTGGGGCTGGCTAGCATTCCTGGCAGCACTGGTGGGACAGAAAAACCATGGGCAGTGGGCCAAAAACCCTCTGCCAGCATTGCCCTCCCTCCTCAGTCTCGTGCTGGTGATTTCCCAACCCTGGTGTAAAATACCATCAAGCCTGAGTTAAAAGGAGCAGACCAGCAGTGCTGCCTCAGGCTCACAGCACCTCTTCTGCTCCACTCTCAGAAATGCTGCTACAGCAGAAGAGACCCCACTTACAGAAGAGTTACTGGATCTGCCCTGCCCTTCTAGGTCTCTGTTTCTGCCCCTTTCTGGCTCAGACACCTTAGGAGCAATCATTTGTGCCTTCACCCCACAGGCACGACAGAGGGTCAGGGCCATGCAGACAGATGATCTCCCCTGCAGGTGTTCTGGGGTGACTTTATGATGCTTGTATCCACATTTGTCTGTTCTGTTTATGCTGGATGTTAAGTTCTGCACCTTTGGGACTAGTTCTGAGATTGAAGAGGGAGAAAGTGCAGTTTGTTTTTAGGAGCTGCACTTGCTGCCCCACGTTTTTCTCTCCTGGACTGTGTTGTCTGCAGCACAGACAGCAGGAGAGAGCTCTCCTTTGGTTTTTTGTTAGTTTTTAAATAGCTGAGGCAGAGAAGTTCCCCAGACTGTGGTTTTTCTTTTTCTTGGAACTGTTCAAAGCTGCTCTGGACTGCAAACCCAGAAAACACCAGGAGCTCACACCTGTGTCCCACTGGAGGGACTGAGAGAGACTGAGCGAGCAAATCTACACCCCTCAACAAGGATTTTCTGAATTTGCCATCTCCTCAGAACAGTGAGAGGCTTTATTGTTAAATACTATTCATTTCTTTATGCTTGTGAATACTTTGTTAAATAAACAAACAATTTTTTCCACTTTTTCCCAAGGAAATCTTTATCTGAACCAGTCAGGAGAGGGGGCACTTGAATCTGCATTTTAGAGAGACCCTTTGGAAGTTTCCTCCCAAATTTGCCCTAAACCAGGACAGTGTGGCAGTCAGCAGGAAGGAGTCTCCCATTGCACCCTGCTGAGGTACAGACTTCTGTCTATCCCTGTGTGGGGCACAGCATCTTCTGCCATTTCCAGCCATCACTGAGGCTCTGCTGCACCCTGTGCACTGCTCAGGGATGGAGACCAACACAGCAGGAGGCTGTGAATGATCCCTATTTAATGACATCTTCTTCTTCCTCCAAGTAATTTATCTTGTCAGACTTGGGGCCAATTACTAACAAAATCTCTGACATGACAAATGTGCCACAGACTGTCACTGCTTCAAGTAGAGCTAAAAGTGGGAAGCCAGCACACAAGGACAGGGCATTGGGCAGGAAAAGCAGCCCTTGCTCTCAGCTCTGTGCTGTCAGGAACACCAGCCACTCACTTTGCAAAAATCACATTACAGCAGTCAGTTTCCAGACAAGACACTAGAGCTAACTCCAGCTAATAACGGAGCTAACTCTTTTAATGACTAATTAACTTCTCAGCTAAACAGTTCAGCAAAGAGATCTGATTTGGTACATGTGAAACTACCAGGAAAAGAAAACAGTAAGCCCCCACATATTTCAGTACCTCAAGTATAAATGGTGATATTATGCCTTTAAGTCACAGAATAACAACTGTTAACAGAAGTAACTGGATTTAACTTCCCACCCTGTGCACCTCAAGTGACAGTAAATGAAATTACCAAAAGCTGCCTCCCCATACAGCTAGCACAGCTGCTGAGCTACAGTCACAAAAGTAAGACCAGAATCAGGTCACCATTAAATGCTGAGCTTCTGGTGGAGGAGAAAGCAACTATAAGGCTGTTTTTCCAAAATGAGATAGCGTGGCAGTAGGAGGTTCAGGCCTTTCTTTCCAGCCCTCCTTGTTGTGACAAAAAGCAGCATTAAGTCAAAGTTTTTAGTCCCTACTCCATGTAGTCCCACAGCATGGCACAAAACCAGCTCACTGCTGCTGATCTCTTCTGCTGTGAGGGGTTTATGTTTCCACTCAAAAACTTTTAGATATCCATAAATCAAGAGAGACTAGAAGAAAAAAAAAATAAATCCCTGAATTAGACCAATACTCCAGTGTTTGTTAATTTAACTTCCAATTTCTCAGCCAGTAGCCTAATTCAGAGACTGCCATCAAAAACACTATTACATTTATCTGTGTCTTGCTTCAGATTTTCTTAATGTACTTAACTACAATCTCTAACACACAGAGTGTGGTTTGGATAAATCCTGTAATCTAATCAATCAGCTAATTTCAGTGCAAGTCAAAAGCGGGGTGAGGGATAGCAAATCCTAAAACTTTTCAGTACATATTTCTCTCAAAAATAAATCACCACCTAATGGATTGCTAAACTCATGCACAAGTAAATTACCAACAGATAATTAAGAACTAATATCCTTCTGTGATCAGAGGTTGCTATTCACAATGAGCTGACAGAGATTAGAAAAGAAGGCTTTTTCTATAAAATAAATTGAAATACAAATGTTTCTACACCACACTGTGTATAAAAAGCTAACAAAGAATATCAGAAATGAAATCACATTTAGTCATGCTCTCCATGGCATATAAAAATTTTAAGTAAACTAAAGCCTTATTTGCATATTTGTTTGGACTGCCACATTGAAACCTTGTTAACCCTCAGCCATGAACCCTGAGTGAATCTCTAATGCCAAGGAATGGCTCCAGTGGTCCCTCACCATAAACCTGTTATCTCAGACATCCAAGATGAGCATGCACATGGAAAAAAGCGCCAGGCTTTCCCAGACGCACCATGCAAAATCCTGTCTAATAGGCTTAAAGTTAAACACAGAGATGCACACAGAACACCCAGCATAGCTGGTACCTCATGAGAGATTGTGAAGGAGCTCACAGCTGCATGTTTGAAGTTGGTGGTGTCAGGGAAGCTCTCCAGGCCAGGATCACACCAGACAGCAGCATGGGTGAGGCTGCTGCTACCCAGACAGCTGCTCTGCATCAGCAGATCCTGGCAGCACTGCCAACACCTCCAGGAACTGCTTTTGCTCACACAGGGTGAAGTCTGTTCAGCAAAGGACTGCAGCTCAAGAAGTTACAGCTTCTTGAGAGATCAAAATAAACCAGCTGAGCTGAAGCAACACTCCTTTGCTGCAGTCTGGCACTGCCCCACACAGCCAGTTCCAGGGGCACACCTGGAGGAGCAACTCCTCAAGAAGCACCAGTTTCATCCTCTGTGGACACAGCTTAAGGGTGGAATCCTCAACTAGCCTGAAGTGACCTGGACAGCAGAGCTGCCAAAAGCCTCAGCCCCTTCCCCTGCACCTTTCAGCTCCCTCTGGTCCTTCCCTGCACTGGCACTTGCAGCTGTGTGGGGATGCCAAAGCAGTGGTGCAAGAGACACCAGCAGTAAAGCAAAGAGATTCATTCTCAGTCAGCTCAGGAGTCCAAACTCTCTCTATGGCCAAATGAGGGGCAGGACTACTGCTTTTAAAGCCACATTCAAACACAGCAGCACAGTCATGTTTTTGGGTGCCTACGTTCTGATCTAGAACAGCCTTGAATATACCTTCAGACACTGTAGTATTATACTGATCTACAACACAGAGCAATGCTCTCAGAAACAGGCTCATTCTGCTCTCCATAAAGCTGCAAGTCTGAGAAAACATTAAGGAGCATCTACAGAAGACAAGGCACAGCTCTTTAATTTTGGTTTACGCTGCTACAGCTTCACCCTTGTGACCTTTCAGACCAAGATCAGGCAACAAGAAGTTAAAACTAAGAGCTTTAAGAAATACGATTTTTTTCCCCCTCCTGATTTTACTGGAAGACCATCAATATTGGATGAACTCCTTTTAGATGTACTGTGCCCAGAGCCACTGAATACCAAATGCTAGAGTAGCTATGCTTCAAAGAGAATATTCTGTCATAAGCTGAGTTT
>JANRMJ010155991.1:34451-91562 GCA_025584955.1 Alethe diademata
CCTTAAACACACAATGCTCTCAGTGGGACCACACACATCACACTGGTGAGATGGAACCCCCCTGCCCACGAGGATGCAGCCAAATGCAAGCTGTGGGAGTGTGGAGGTTTCAGGGATGGAGCCCCAGCATCAGTGAAGAGCAATCTCAAGACCTTTAGAAAAACCTACTGTGTGAATTTAACTCCTTGAATTTTCCAGAGTCTAAAATAAACCACCAGTTGTATTTCCCAGCTATGCCAGAATGTTCCCCACGAGGTCCCCATATGAGATAACCAGTAAGGGTAAAACACTTCCATGTTCTGGAGTCCCTTGTAAGCTGTTTCTATGAATTCATCTCCAGAACAAAAAGTCAATATGCAGTTGGTTTTCTGCCCACTGCACCCCTCATCACTCGTTTGATATTTACTTTATTTTTAATTAAAAAGATGTATAGTCCCTTCGAGGGCACTAAAACAGAGCAACTGTTTAGAAAAATCAATATAAGCAGGGTTGTGGCTCCCCATAGGAAGTTTAATTCTTGACAGCAGATCTGCAGCAAAACAGACAAGAGTATAAAGCAATCCCCAGAGCTTCAGCACGACCCATTCCAAGCACCCCAGAAAAACTGGGCTGAGCTGCACCATTTCCAGCAGCCTCTGCTCCAGCCCTACAAGCTCTGCCATTGAAAAGCCCAGACTGAGCAAGAAAAGAAAATTTGGTGGTCATTATATGCTAACAAAAGAGATTTAAATACCACTGTAAGAGGCTGGAATTGCAGAGGGCAGTGTTGATTATAAACCTGCCTGGCCAGAACCTCCAGCTGGTGATGGAGAAAGCAAGGTAGAGGGAAGAGACAAGCAAACACCAACAGCTGAGCCTTTTCCAGCCCTTTTATGTAGGAATGAAAATTTGGCTGTTTCAGGGGTACAGGAACATAGCATTGCTCCAAAATCAAGTCATGTTTCCCACTTGTAGAACAAATTTATAAATTTTAAAAATAACCTGATCACTAGCAATTAGATGTTCCAATATTTATCTTCTAGAACTCATATCTTTAGCTATCCAGCATAATGTTGATGAGTTTTAACTCAGGTAAAACCTATTCAGAAAGTCTAACACACTTGTAAATATTAGATGAGTTAAAATCTGACTCCATCAGCAATTTGTTCTCATGAGAGTAAGATGTTATAAAGACCCTGATTTTTGTCTAGCTACACACACTGAAAGGAGCAACACTGCATTTATTTTGGTGTTTTCCTCTTCACCTATACATTGATAAAAGCAAGTCTGACATAACTTTTAGGATAACACTGAATTTTAAATTCAGACACTTGGCACTGGCTCAAGAAATGAGTGAGGCCTGGAGAAAAACATTTCATTTGAAACCAAATGTCTCCCTTCTGGAATCAAAGTGATTCTAGCTATATTTCCCTGGCTTATTAATAACATAGTGGCCTAGACAAGTTTTCTCCCACATATCTCTTGTGTCTGAGCATGTCTTGAAACACCTGGATACAAATTAAAATTGTCTTTATTTCAATGACTTGAAAGGTTGGAAGGGGTGTTGTGATTTCATGTGCCTGCCCTGGATGGAGGTAACTTATTTATGACTTGAAAAATGACCAGTTAATAATAAAAAAGAAAATATGGCCTGTGTCACAAATACAAGTAGATGCAGGTACTGTCTACAGCCAAGCACCAGCTTCTCAGCACTAATGAGTCTCTGAGATAATGCATCTACCCAAAAGCACAAAAATATGCACAACAGGCTGCATCATAATAGGTATTCTCACTCTACTGAACTATTTTAAATGACATAGCAAAATTAAATTTCATTGCAACACACTTGATCAATCAAGTGGAAACAGCAATACTTCTAATGTTTGCAAAAGCCATCAGCAGACTGAAAGCGAAATGTCTTAGCATTTGTCTTACCTACACAAAGAGATTTTTGTTAAAACTGCAAATATAGGAAGCCTTTATATGAAATATCCAAAATGTTCAGGAATGAGACAGTACAAGATTTGTTTATAGCAAATGCTGACCCCAAAAGGAAAGGCCTTCAAAAAACACTAACTCCTCTGACAGACCACAGGAACACTAAAGAAACTAAGGCATTTATTTCTAGATACATAAAATGAAATAAACTGCCTCACTGAGAACATTCCCAGGGAACACAGTAATGAGATGTAGCAGTAGATGCTTCTGCAGCCTTAATTGCATGGGTCACAAGTGAAAAAGGATGACTGCCAGCACACAGCAAGTGCAGCAGCCTTGGAATCACAGAATCCTAAAATCTTAAAACCCTTTGGGTTGGAAAAGGCCTCAAGATCATCGAGTCCCACTCATTAACCCAGTACTGCCACATCCACCACTAAACCATGTCCCTAAATGCCACATCCACGCTTCCTTTGAACTCTTCCAGAGCTGGCAATTACACCACTTCCCATGGCAGCCTGTTGCAATGCCTGACCACCATTTCCAGTGATGAAATTTTTCCTGCAATCCAATCTAAATCTTTCCCTGTGATACATGAGGCAGTTTTTTTATTGCCTGCTGTTTGGGAGCAGAGATAGAGTCTCACCTTGCCACCCCCAGCTCATCCTCTTCACAAGACATGAGCCATTAGTGAGAGGTGAAAGCACTGGCCGGATAATTGCATTGAATTTAAGTATTCAGGAGAGTAAAGCTGTGAGATTGCCCTGCTAATTCTGCACCCTCTATGGTGAGTATGGAGCCCTCTGTGCTGGGTACCACCATCAGGCAGGGCAAGGTCAGGAGAACCACCAGGACATCATTCCTCTGATACCACTGGCTGCATGAGAGCAATTAAGGCTCCAGGAACTAAGTCACACTTGCACAGTCCCACATCCATATGCTTTATATATTAATGCATGATGAAAGTCATAAAAATAGGGTATAATTAAACCAGGGGAGAGTGCAGTAAAAGTTTTTAAGGCAAAATGAACTTGCACTGCTTCTTGCCAAACCAAACTCTTGAGGTTTATCTATTTTTTTCCCCCCCTTCAAGCTGCCCTTCCTTTCACCTTGCCTTTTACGAGGCTCCATTTAGAAAGGTGATCCCTGAACTCACAGACTTGGTCTTTCACAGAGCCCAGAGACAGAGCAGTTCACTTGAGTACAGGCCATCAATTCTGGAAAGAGACCTCTGTGTCTGGATTCAAAAGGGAAGTTGCTGAACATCTTTCCAAAAACAACATGCTTTAAAATGTGTGCTTAATGTGTGGATTAAAGGGAGCTGGCCTGAGCTGCCAGCTCAAGGGGAAAATAAGAGCTCTGACTTAGCACTTTAGAGCACATTAATGTTAAAGTCATGAGGAAATCTTGTGCTTGCATTCATAGCCAGGACATAAGCAAAGGCAGGGTTTCTGCTTTTTCACTTGTGGTTAGCAGGCTTGGGGGACTAAAATAGCCAGCTAAGATGTCACTTTACACAGCTGGTCTCCAGTCCTGCTGCTGGTCCTTTGTTTGGGTGGCTTCAGGCCGATGCCACACAAAAAATGTAAGACCAATGCCCAGTAAATAATTTAAATGTGCAGCCATCAAAGTGGTTGTATACCTCCCTAGAGGGAAACTCAGACTACAAGTGGAGAAAACCCTTACTAACCAAAAGCTATTTGAAATTTCTCAAAGACTTTCATCTGGTCAGCAAACTGGAAAACAGTCTGCTGCACATTTCGTTTACATCTGTGCCTGCTTTTATTGCACAAAATCAAGTAGATTCAATGTTGACATTTAGAGATAACACAGAAGATTTGTCCTTTTGAATTTTCTAAAAGTCATGGATAGGTCATTTTGGCTTAGCAGTCTGTGCCTAGGAGTTCTGCTTAAATTGCAAGCTACTGGGATGTGCTGTACCCAAAAGATGGAAGAACCTTGAAGATTCAGAGATCTGAACCTGAGACTATGCAAATTATTGGATTATTAAATTGGCATATCCTGAAATATTGGATCACATAACATTTACATTCCTCCTGAACCCCTGACTTGAGTGGCACTACAGCTAATTTACTCACATTTGAGTGAGGCAAACAGAGTAGTTTTGTAAAGAATTTGTCACTTTCAAGTTTCAGCCATTCACTCCTAGGATACAGCATGGTCATGATCTCCTTACAGCCATTCTATGACAATCACTATACTGGCACAGCTCACAAAAGAGCCTGAATCACAAATCATAAGAGAAAATCTACTCCAAATGTGTTTGAAATTTATTTTTTTAAATATGTGATTTCAGACTACAGACACAGAATATACCTAGGTAATTACAGAAGTCGATGAAAGTAACACTCGTGAGCCCAGCCCATTAGACTGCAAGCCAAGACAGTCACATCTCCACCCAACCACTTGAGGAACATCAGGCTGAAGGCCACCATCAATGTCAGTCTCCTGAAATTGCAGGTACCCATGAATGAAGGCATTTAATCTGCAAAGGTCCACAAAATATATTTTCCCTCCACTATTACTCACTGCAGCAAAACCACTAGCAAATGTCACACATTTAGTAGCACAGGACTGGCCACAAACTGTTTAATGTGCTAGATGAAAAACATGGAAAGGTCAAAGGCAGTGTCAGGGTTCCTATAATATTAGGGAAAATGAGTTGGTTAAGAACAAAATTTTGTTTAAAGCTTCTAGAAAAACAGGCTTTCACCACCTGCTACAGCAACATGCACAGTCTGAATTCAGAAAGAAAAAGAAGAACTAAGAAAAGTTCTCCTTGAACCTTAAAATATGCAAACTTAAACTTGTTTGTAATTCATCACAGCCTTTTGAAAATCAAGTATTTGCTATAATTTAATGCACACTCCTTTTCATGCATCTGACTTACCAAAAAGTCTTGCAGATATCTTTTCCCAGCCCTCCTGCACAGCATGTACAAAGCCCTGATTTAGCTGCAGACAGGTGAACTCTACCTCAAAGCTGCACCAAGCACCAATTGCTGGGGTATCTTCTGTTACATAAATATATAACAAAGAAAGGCCAAACAACCAAAATATAACCAGAACTTCTGGTTTCTAGTCCCCAGTTTGGATACCTGATCATAACCCTAGACATATGAGCTCTCTTTTCTTTACTACCAAATGCCTGAACTTGTTGGACTCCTCTGGTATTTTTAATTTAAAATTTTTATTGACTTTAGTGTTGCTTGCCAAGACTGAAAAAGAAGACTTTTTGCTGAAGATTAGGATTTGAGATTGGCATGCATTTCTTGGGCTTATTTGACAGGCTAGAGCCAAACTGATATCAATCATCTGGGAAACATCCTCTGGGGAGGATGAACGCTGTACATCTGAAAGACTTTGTCCAACTATAAATACTATATTTTGAGAATCAAGACCATCATTAACTTGGCAAAACCCTAGATGCACATTGTAGCACCTGAAAACAGCATCATATCACTAATAAAATAGTGAGAATGATTTTTGATCTGCCAACACACATAAAGCAACAATTCTGAAAAGAAAGCTACATTAAAGTTCATAAGTGGTGATCTCTTTAAAGTAAAAGGCAGTCATTTAAAATTAAGGCGCAAATATAGTTCAGTAACCAGAGTGTCAGGATTTTGATTCTGCAGGGACAACAGCAATGATGTTTTAATTAAGCCCTCGACTAATCCTCACGTCTCGAGTCTCAGACTGCCTAATTCGTTTGCAGAAGGGTGATGAATTTCAACAAGGGAAGTCATACACCAGTTTTAGATACTGGTAGGGTTACATAGATCCAATTTGTGTTGAAAGCAGGTTATGTTTTTGCTGACTTATATTTAGTTATTTTAGTGAGGTTTGTTACCACACCCCAAGAAACAGAAAAAGGATTTTGCCAAGTTAACAGTATTTTTCTTTTTTTTTTTTTTTCTTTTGTTGTTGCTGAAAAAGCAATGAAGTTACAAAGTTCCTATTAGAAATTTGGCAGCTAGGATCCTTGTCAGCTTTTCTTGGCTGCAATATATTTAGCACTGCTTAAACAGCTTGCAAGAACCTGTGTAAGTCCAGAAAACAACTCCTCTGAGTAAGCTGATTTTCCACAATGACAGTGAAGGTTTCATGCCCATTAAGTGAATTTAACCAAGTCACCTCCTTGAAAATGTAACTTAACTCTACAGAGGGAAAATAGCCTTAGATATTCTGTATTAAACACAGTGGGAAATTCTATTTAATCTTCTCTGGTCATCCTTTGATATAAAGATCACTTGTTGAAGACACATAGTAGGCAATGCCCAGATATCCCCCCATACAGAAGAGCTGCTTTGAAGACCAGGAATCATCTGACTAATGCAGCTGATCATCCTTCATTTAAAAAATGTTCACACTGAGAATGAGAAAAAGAAGTTATATCCACAGCAAAGCAGATACAGAAAAGAAAAAGAAGGCCCAGCAGTCTCCTTGGTTGCTTCCTTCTCATCTCTTGTTCAACCCTGAGACCCCAGAGTACCTCCTGTGCACACTCAGGTACCCAGAGCTGACAAAAGGCTGATTTTCCTCCTGTCTGATCCTTCAGAAAACTGAGCACTGAGAAGCACTAATACACAGTGCAATTTCTGTGAACAAGGTTTGTCAACCCTGTTTCCCTTCTAGCAAAGAGACAACAATCTGTCTTTCCAACAACAGGTTCCAGCTCCTACTACATGTATTTTTACCTCAGAACCAAAGAATCAACATCAGACATGAAGCTTTAAATCCAGCTCCTCCAGAGGTGATGCAGACTCAAGCTCTCCCACTGTACCACCTGTGCTGCACATGAAACACATTTTGGGGGGAAAAACACAAGATCTGCTGTAAAAAAGCAGGAGTCTGGAAGTGAGCGTAGCAATATGATGGAAGAATCACTTCAGTGACCCTCAGTGAGGCAATCTCTCAAACAGGGAGACTCATGTTGGTGTCTGGTTGCTGATCAAGGAGAGATGAGAGATGTAGGAAGGAGAGAGAAAAACTGCAAATATCCAGAACATCACCAGTGATGAATCAGGGATGAAGTTTCACTAGAGGCTTAGGGAAGTTTGGACAAAGACCACCATCATCCACATCTCTCTCTCCCACAAGCTGCACCAGTAAGGCTTCCCCCTGAACATCCCTTTATTTTCTTCTTCAAAACAAAACTTAAAAGAGCTCAAACAAACTAATAAAATCTTTGATACGCAGCTAAATTTCTAGCAAACAGTGTGGTTTCAGAGTTCCAGATTTTCCCCCTCACAAGGCTGGCAGATCCCCTCCATCTGACAGACTCTGCTCGAGATAAGGGAGACAAGTTGATTGAATTGAAGCAGCAAGGAAGAAGCAGGTCTAAGAAACAAACCTGTAGCACTCCTTGATCAGCAGCTTTTACACAAAGCAGGCCTGGATCAATCTATGCTGATAAGCTGTAGACTGTGGGCATTAAATTCAGCCACGTCTCACAGCAGTCACAAAAGATTATGGTGCAAAGTCAACAGTATTGACAATTACTGCAGTGCCTGAATTCCAAGGCCTCTGCTGTGTAATTTGGAGGTTACACTACTGCATGGGAGGCTCAAAGGGTTCAAAAGACAATTTTAGATATAGTTTTAGCAAATTCAAATTTCAAACCTGACGACTATTTCCTGTACCAGAAAATAAAATCAAATCAGTGCAAAAACTTGAATGAGTTCATAAAAAAAAAATGCTTCTCTGACCTGGCATTTAAATCCACAATGTTAATTAGATGTATCACTTTCAACTACTGTCAGGAGAATCCATGTTCAATTTTAATGTGTATTATAATTTTTATCACAGCTTTACCCATATATTGCAAAAAATCCCTTAAAAACTCCAGCAGTGAGTCTAGTTCACTTGATGTAAATACATCATATTTGCCTTGGTTTGTCCTCTCTCGATCTTTCAGGTTTATTTCCACCTTTAGACCACCCCATCAGAACATCTTGTTGGAAGCTGCTCTTCAGGAATCCACGATTTCTGTCCCCCTAGTGCCTTACTGGCAGGACTTGCACTTGGCAGTGACTTCCATGGGTTACTCAAGTCCTAGTTTAATGCAATATCGCCCTCTTATTTCTCTTCCCCTCTCCACTTTTGCACAGGCATCAAAGCTGCAGTCATCACCATGGAAACTAGCTGGAGAATTAAAAAAATAATAAAAGCCTACAGAGTCATGCAAAGCTTGTGCACTGCCACCCACTGGGTACTGGCGTTAGGGAGCCTCCAAGCACAAAGCAGCCCTGCTCAGGGTAAGCAAAGATCCTCTCGCTGCAGTGCCTGCATTCAGACCCAAATATGTGCATTTTTGGCACCACTTAGTCTCTCCTCACAGGGCAGGATTTGCTCATAGTGCCCAGATCGCCCTGGTGAAACTCAACGTTAATAAACTCAGACTCCCTGTGCTATGTCAACATGGGAATCTCTTGTTTTCATGCAAGTTTATTCAGCAGTGTGCTCATGCATGATGCATTGCTCCATCCTCTGCAGTGGCTTATTCCCAGAGTGCAGGCATGGGAAAACACACCCTTGCAATTCCAGAGGGAGCTGCAGGGCTGGGGTTTATCAGGGATCAGGCCATGAACTTGCAGCTTCTTTCTACAAGGTATGAAATGCCCAAGATGAATTTAGGATTTTGGGGAGCCTGCTTTTGTTAATCCATAGTGCTCTTTGTTACTGGCCAATAGTAACTAATAGCAGGTTTTACTTTAGGAAGATCTCCATGGTGATCTGAGCCTGCTGACATCAGCTGGGGTTTTTTTTGGTGTGGATTTAAGAACAATAAACATAGTCTAATTAAAGGGAAAAATACCTCAAAAAATTGGACAAAGGAGGAAGAGCTCCTCTATACGCTGCAGTTCAGTCTTCCAGAAAGAAGTAAAATACTCTAAAGAAATCTCTCTGATATAATTAATGTAATTAAAATAATTTAGAAAAACCTTAACTACTTTCGCAGTAAATAATAGAGCATGCCATGAAGAAAATTAGTTGATGGGGGGAAAAGCAAAAACAAAATGAGAAAAAAAGAAGAAAAAGTCCCTAAATCCTAAGGAATCATAGTAATTTTTACAGGAGTTTCAGATAGATTTTTCAGACCTGCTGCAGTATTACATATGAGCTCTCTAGCACAAGTGTTTAAAATGAGAAAGGGGGAAAAAAGGGAAATGTATTCAGACCTGATTTGTTCTTTTTCTATATGCTCTTACAGCCTACATTTCAAAATACTTTTTTTAATCAAGTGATTTTCACAAAATTGGAAGGGTATTTTTTGATTTCATCGCACACTGCTGAAAGGAATTCGATGTTTTTCCCCTGCATCGTTTTTCCTCCCTCTTTCCTCTAACAGGTTTTACAAATACATCCACACACTTATTTCAAACTGACACTCCAGAAATGAGTTAAGGTTTTGTATTTTAATCAGGCACAAGCCATGCAAGAAAATAATTTAAAGTAGCAGGTAATCATAGCAATGAAATATTTATGGAAACTGATTAGACCAAACCACTTATTCTTATCTCAGGATATTTGGATTTTACACAACTACTCAAAAAAGAAAGCAAGATGAAGAGTTATGCAAAGTTATAGCTCACTCCTTTTACAAACCAGAGCACAGGAATTATTTCCACAAGGCTGAGCAACTGCAAGACAGAGTTTGCAGTTCAGAGCCCAGCACGCTTTGGCTCCCCAGCCAGACTGTGAGCTACCTAACTAAAGAGGAGAAAGGAAAAGAGGACTGGCACAGATCTCCCAGGAACAGCAGTGGAAAGCCATCCCCCAACACAAGGCTTGCTCTCAACTCTACTGAATTAAATTAAGCCATGATTTTGAGAGCATTAAGCTCAGAGTGAGCAAGACAGACAAATGGCTCCCTATTGACCATTCTGTAGTGGTGCCTTCCCATTACTTCTAGCCATGAGTCACCTACATTGCCAGGTCACTGACCTCTCCAAGTATTCAAAAGTGTATTGGCAGAGTAGAGAACTGGTCTGTGTGAGAATGACTGCACTTGGTGTCAGATGGCAGAACTTCCGGATGCCGAATGCTGGATTTTGTTTTGGTTGTTGTAACCCCCCCACTTCTCTAAAAGCAGCATTTCAGGAAGAAGTTTCAGGTCTTAATAGGGCTACATATTTATATATAGTGTGGATTTTTATATAGATGCTAAAAATGGAAAGCAATTCCCATATGGATGAACAAACAGTTATCTAGAAACACAATATACAGAGGTTAGAGTGGAGTCCTATTTAATCCATTCTAGACCTAAGGCACCATTTATGTGACAAGTCGCAGTGTAGAAAAGCAGTTTTCATGCCAAATACAGTCCCTGTGTTGGTGCCAAGGCCAAAAGAGCAAGAGCAAATGTAGCAATTCTTCCCCTGGGGGCCTTCCACAACAGCCTGCAGACAGCAGATGGGCCTTTGTCCCCTGCTGTCCCTTCTGCCCTGCCACCAAACCAGGGTTGCCTTGGACTACAGAGAAATTTGCCCAGACACCACCTCAGGATTCCTGAGCTGGCTAAAAGACCACATCTTTGACAGCATCTACAGAGCTTCTTCTGAAAGGTAGACATATAACAACTCATTGGAGTGGACAGGCACAAAACACGTATTTGGAGGGTAGGACAGATTTTTAACAAGAAGGGGGAGAGCTCAAAAATAACAAATGGTGTTGCGTGGAATCAGCAAAGGAAAGAGTCTAAAAAGAAATTGCCTTCTAAAGATCCCTAGGGAGAAAACTTCAGGCAGAAGGAAAGATGATTAGTTTGCACATTTGCCAGCTTTCCACTAAACAACAGTTGATGACAGCATTAGAGATGGGAAGGAGCAAGGAATTAAGGGATAAGAAGCACAGCAAAAGTCACAGGATAAACTGCACAGAAGAACACAGAAAACTTGAAGTCAAAATCTATAAAGCAGTTTATCTTAGAAGCAGAGGCAAGAATACCAGCTTTTCCATCTCACATAGTAATGGCTAGCTCTCCAAGGAAACACTGAATATGTGAGTTTTTCTGAGTATTTCCTTAGCTGACAGGGGGAACAAAGGCAAGTGCCCTTCGGAGCATCCTCTTCACTGCTGAGAGTCATTACAGCTTCTCTCTTTAAGTATTGTGCAAATGTATTAGGATGAAAATAATCAGAAACTGCAGCCTCCTTCCCCTCCAAATGACAGAGAGCAAGAAGGAGCTCACAGATGCTCCAGCCCCCTTTTTCCCAGCCCAGTTCTCAAGGTACCTCTGCTCTTCCCAGAGAATCCCTCAGATAAGAGGAATACAGCCAAGCACCCCCCTTCCCTGGGCCGGGCAACTTCTTTGGTCTCACTTAAGTACCCAGTCCTTATTTTCTTCTAGCAACACATATGGGAGGGGAAATACCCTGAGAGGAAAAAAACAAAAAGAAGAAGCCTAAACCCCAACAATTATTCCTAAGAATTAGAGTACCCCCTCAATTCTATAGACTGGAGTAGTTCTGGCAGTATTTCCCAGAAATATTGCTAAAACTAGTAACATATCCAAAAGCTGAAATTAACTTTACATGCTACTGCCACATAGAAGTTATATTTCTAATTCAAATCAAATGAAAAATGCATTCCAAAATAGGGCAAAATGAATAATGAAGATGTAGAAATCAAAGGATCAGGAAGAGGATTTATCTGTCACAAGTTTCTAGAAAGGACAGACGCCAGTACACACGTTAAACACGATGACACTTCCCTAGAGACTGACGATAATACTTCACCCTTAAATAACACACTCAAAACACTTCACAGACATTAACTAATTAATCCTCAATCCTCATGTGGCTGTAAAAATTACACAGTAGGGAAATAAGGTCAGATCTTCCAAGGAGATCAAGCTGAGATTAAACAGTCTGCCCCAAGGCTATACACTGACATGACAGCAGAGACAGGGTTACAGCTCCCAGGTCCAAGAGCCACCCCACCACCAGAACACCTTTGGAGGGACACTGATGGGCCCAAACATCTCCAGCAGCTGCTCAAATAAAGCAAAAGGCTTAGGCAGAGTCAGATGCCTCCTTGTGCTCAAAGAAAAACCCCTACACAAGCCTTAAGGCTGTGCACCCACAGACCTCTCTCTGCTGCTGCAGCTCAGCAAACCAGGTGGGGGTCAGTGGAGGGGAGGTTTCCTCAGCAGTCCCAACCCCTGTGCAGCACCTCCCCAGGACATTTTCCTTCCAGATCCACATTTGCTGCATGCCAGGTAGCCATCATCACTTCAGCTTATGAGAGACTTCATTCAAATACCTGAGGCACATTTTGCAAACGCTCTACAGAATGTGGTACAAATTGCACCTGACCAAATCTGACCTATCAGAGCCTTCAGAGCCCAGGAATGTGAGAATGAATGGAGAAAAGGGACTCTCAGGGGGGTTGAAAGCACTCAGGCAGGCCACACAGAGGATGCACTGGCACACTCAGTCTCCTGGGAATCAAACAATTCCCAGAACACAAAAAATGTGCAGGAGGAGATCAACCCACACATCCTACAGTTAAATATTCCCCAGGCACAGGGGAAAACAAGTGGCAACAGCTCTGCACTGTTGCCCTCTGAAACTAAACAGAATGGCTAGAGCCAAGGAGAGGGTGCTGGCCCAAGGACCCTTTGTCCAAAAACACCCCAAGTTGTGCCATTTGTTGTGGTGTATGAACAGCTGTTAGTTTTGCCTGCAGCCACGATGCCAATCCCTATTAACTCTCAGCTTTTTCAGAAAGTATTTCAGAGTACTTACAAAATTGTAAGGCATCATTTTAAAAGTTCAGTTCTTAATACAGCTCTGTCAGAAGATTAATAAATTCAAAGCTTGGCAACCACAAGCAGCAGTATGCCTACCAGTCCTGGGCTTCCTTTTTGTGAGGATCTGGGTTTGGGTTTGTGAAGTAAACCTGTGTTTCAACTCGTAATTATATTAAGAAAAGGTTAAGTGCTAGAAAACAGCTGGACCTCATAGCTCTACCAGAAAGTTATTTTAAAGGCCAAGAGTTTAAATGACAGCTTCTTTTGTTAAACTGTACCTGATGGGAAAGGAAAAGGGTGCCTGGGGTCTAAGGTCTGTGTTGGCAAGAAAGGCTGTGCAAATTGGGAATGGGAGAGGACAGAGGAAAGCGTCCCACTAACGTCAGCAGTGGAAAATCTGGTATTAACTGAGAAAGGTGACTTGGATGAAGATAAATATAGTCTACAAGTGAAGACAAGTGACTTGCTAGACAAAGACAGCAGTGAGCTGTGAGGAAGGGCATAGAGACAGTGCATTCTGTGAAAAAGGAAAAAGCACGCACACAAAGACGTAAACAAGATTTCAGCTTGAAGGAACTGGCAGTTCCTCTCTGTCACTACCATTTACATTGCATTTCCTCCAGCCTTTATAGAACCTGGCTCCTCTAATTCATTCTAATTCACTCTCTAATGCCTCCACATGGCTCTTTCACTGCATGTGTGGGCAGTCTAGAAAGCAGTAGTTGGACAGCTTTTGACTGAAAGGAAATGTTTTAGGCACAGCTCAAAGCCTGTGGGAGTCAAGAGAAAGCATTGAATTTGGCCTTCAAAAGAAACAGGATGCCAGGAGAGTCACATGAGTGCTTAAAACAGAAGATGCAGAGGCCTGAATTTGGTTTTAGCCAGTAGCTGTAGTAGGCTGGTTTTAATTAATAGCAGGTGGCTCACTCTCTTGGTAAGAGGGCAGATGCAAGTCAAAGTTTTGAGATATCAGTGCAGTGTTTACCCTGCTTAGTAAAAAACAGTGTCTAGGATCTCACCTGTACAAACACTGCCTGGGGACCTGGGATCAAGGTGAACATTTAGCAGCACGTGAGCCCTAACAGCAGAGAAGGGTGCCAGGATCCAAAGGCTGCAACAAGTGCATAAGCCACTTGATCAAGGAAAACCATTATTCCCCTTTCTCAGCTGTTTCAACCACAGCTGGAATCATGCCCCCAATCTTGAGGCCCCTCTAATATAAGAAAGATCTTGATCAGCTTGGGGAAGTCTACCTGAGGCCACCAGGATGATCAGCACTGGAGCATGCAAGCTGTGAGGAGAGGCTGGGTTATTAGTCTGACCTAGAAAGGTGAAGGCTTTGGGGGGCCTACAGAAACCATCAGGTACCAAGGCAGGGCTCACAGAGAGCACAGCCATGCTCTTCTTTGATGAAAGAGAATTAGACTGTCTAGACTGGATACACTGGACATACTCCCCTGGGTATAATTAAGGATTGGTACAGGAGCCCCAAGGAGCTGAAGAATCTCTGTCCTTGAATGTGGAGAAAAAGCCCTGAGCAAACTGGGATAAAGTCGGCGCTGTCCCAGCTTTGAGCAAGAGGCTGAACTACACAATCTCCCAGGAATCTTTCCAATCCAAATTATTTGATGGCATTTGTCACAAGCATAAGTAGTACATAGGACATTAAGTTTACAAAGACAATATGTTCTGAAAACACTAAATTACAGTGCAGTTGTTAAAACAAACAAACAACCCCAAAAAACACAGTAACCCACAACATGCAGACCATTGCTTATAGAAATGCTCACATCTTTTTCTCACAAGCCTTTGCAGAACAGTAATCACCTTGGCCAAGACAACAAGCAAGAACTGTGTAAACCAGGGCCATCTATTGAGTTGAAGAGATTCATGGCCAGCTGAGTGTTTATTGTACAAAAAGTGCAATAAATGAACAAAATCAAGTGCCTTGTGCAAGTCACCTCAGATGCCATGACTTGCTCTGCAGAGGAACACAAAGCAATGAAAGAAAAGCCATTTTAAATTAAGACTGGTCTGAATGAGATTAAATTATTGACTGCAAAGTGTCTCATTTTAAACAGAGATTACTGGCTTTGCACTAGTCTTCCACTTGATTTAGATTTCCACTTCCATCTGATTTAGGTTTTATCACTGCAAGAATAATAGCACTTTGCCTTTCACATTAAGTAAGTTCTTTTTCACATATAATGTTTCTCAATGAGATATCCCACAGTTTAATTAAATTAAAATTAAAACTGCATTGTAAGAATACAGACCATTTAGTACCTGAGACACTTAAGCATTCATTCTGTTTCATGAAGAAATTAATTATGTGAGTCATTAACAACAACTGCAATTCCTTATGGATTTAAGTTATGTTTTGAATTGGAAGACTGAAGTTCCCAGCTGATTTAAATTCTACATGATGGCAAAAATGAATTAATGATGTTAATATTCCACATGAAACATAGCATAGGAATGAAATGCTGTGTTAAATGTAAAGGCAGCAGCATGGACAATGAAAGAAGGGGAATCTATTTCTATTGTACTGATTTTGTCCTATAGAAGCCTGGAGTGTTTCTGGATGAGCTACACACTATAGGTTCAACCTGGGTACTGGTAAAATAAATAACAACCTTGGAACTGACTTAACAAATACCAAGACTAGCCTCTGGCTTCCCTGGATCACCTTCTTTCTTTTCTGCAAGAAAACCTCAGAGAATATTTTTTTTTCCTCAGTCATGGTCTAAGAAGAATCTCTTCCAGGCTGATGAAAAGTGAGAATGATAAAAAAAGACCTACAAAGAATGATAAATACAGTATTTCAAAATTGGCCACTCTGCTGTTAATTATCATCATTTCCTCCACAGTTTATGCATATTCAGATTATGCTGGCACTTCTCCTTCTGGAGAAACAGTTTGAAAGGAGCAAGAGGAATCGCTACAGCAGAGCCTGCAGTTTGAAAATTCACACACTGCATCAGTTGGATAGCAGAGCCAATTTTCCAGATATATAAATCTGGGTGTAACTTCTGCAAGAAAAACATTCATATCCATCCCTTTTATGATGCTATAGGGACATATCTGTTGGCTGAAAGCATAATGCAGGGAATCAAAATGAAGATGCAGGACAAATTCTAAACCAGCATAACTCCCATATAACCTTCTTTGCCCAGGTCCAGGGCTCTACTTTGAAACTAAAGAGTGAGCTGTGGGCTCTGCTGAGGAATTGCTCTCCACTGTCAAAGCCAACCAAGTGCACAGGATTCAATTTGATTCCAGGGGAAAAAAAAAAAAAAAAGGCAACACACTGATTAATTAAAATGCAAAGGCATCTTCCTGCCAAATATTTTCCAGCCTTATGTTCAGCTAAGAATAATAAGGCTCGCCCATATCATCCAAGAGACTGGTAGCCATTCCCACCACGCCATCATCTATCACCCAACAAAATTCCCTGTTTGCTGAGGAACAGATTGCAGCCAAGTAGATGGGCAGCTGGGGGTGTCACTTGTGTCTAACCCACAGCTCCTTCAGTCTAAAAGCCAACATAGCTGCTCCCTTTACTACAGCCATGCCTGGCTGGCCTAGAAACACCACCCTGGCAGCTTGGGAGAGCTGTTTTAGGACAGGGGATGCAGTGCAGCAGTGGGATGGAGCCCCAAGGGCTGCCCAAGGCTCTTCAGGCTCCCCAGTCCTGCCAAGCCATGGGAGCTTGTACCACACCAGCTGAAATCCCTTTTGACTCCCATGACATGACCCATGCTCTGTGTAAGGCCTGATGAAAATAATCACCATTAAAAAGCAATATTTAAAGAGCTTCTTATTGGAGCCCAGGCAGAACCAGGGGCTCACACTGCAATTTTAAGGCAAGTTTCACCATCTACTTCCAGAGATAAAATAGTGACCTCCTTCAAACAACCCTTTTGGTGCTGAAAGGCCAGGAAATGTAGTCATATTAGGATTAATGACCTGAATTAGCTCTCTTGCACCTGTGCCTCACTGTATCCATGGCAAAGATGGACAGTAGCTTTGCCTTCTTAAAGTAACACTTGAGGGGTTTTTTTGTCTACATAAAAATCTTCTCTCTCCCTGTCTTACCAAAGAAACTACTTCAGAAGGAAAAATGCCTCCCACTGTAAAAGTTTCTTGATATGAAAAATGCAAATCTCAAGCAGCTATAATGAAGAAAATCAATTTTAGACTCCTGGTGGCTATCTTCCTGCAAAGCTATATTATTTTTCATCAAGTATCTACAAGAACCAGATCACGTTTCTGGCTTTCTGTTCCTCTCCTGTGTAATGAGGGAGAATCATGTATATTGCTTTCATTTAATTTACCCTAGAAATTCAGAGTTATTGATTGTAGTTGGTAGACTTCCTAGCTGTAAGAGACTGGAAGCAACACTTTTATGTCTTTTATATTGCTTACTGCAGAGAGGGACCCAAAAAGAAGAAAAAAAATGGGGAGGCAAAATTAAGCTTTGAACTTGGGGGAGAATATATCAGTATGGAGATAAAATACTGTCTGGGAATACCTAAATATATAACACAACTAGAGATGCAGATTGCCTCTTATGACATTTACTTAAAGAAATATCCATGCAACTGATTATCTGAGAGATATCAGAAAGATCTAGAGTAATCAGGCAAAATTTGCATATTATTCACTGAAAAACATGCAGGTCTATGGAAGGACCAGAAACTATTCTCTGACTTGAATAGTATTTAGAAAACGGTTTTGCAAAGGGAAGGAAAAGAACAACTGAATTTTGAGGAAATATTTTGTCTGGATATTTTAAAAGCAATAATTTAATTCAGAAAGCTGCCAAAATATCAAACAGGATTAATACTAGAATACTTTGCATGATTTGGTAGCTTACAAATGAATGCACAGAGCCAGCATCTGTCAACTCCCTCAGGCAGCCTTGCTTAACGGAATGCAATTTCTTACCTGAAAAACATAAATAAGAAACATACATTTACATTTTGTTCTGCATAACTTAATATGTTATTTAGTACCCTAAATCACACACAAAACCAGTTCCTCCTATTAAGCATGCAAAGATGCTACATCACTTGTGTAGAATGTTTTTAAAATCAACAGTAGTTTCCAATTAAAACAGTTCAGATGTAAATATTTATACCAAATACAGCAACGTGATTAACATTCTTACCAGATACAAACTCACTGGAGTACAACACTTCCCATAATCACCCCCTGCTCACGGACTGAAGTAGTTTGATCCCCCAAGGCACCAGGAGAACGGAGCTAACACCTAAAACACAACCACCACGCACCAGCTAAGGGTCCTTCTTCACCCAGGGAAAGCTCTCTGGGACAGGAGCATGGCAGGAGCTCCTGGAGCACCCTCCCCTGCTCTGGGGTCTCACATTCCACAGTTCTGAGACCCAGCCCTGGTAGGAGATGTGCACAGGCAAGCCTCAAGCAGTGTGTGTTGCCTGGCTCTGGTCTGAATCCCAGACTAGCATTCAGGAGAAGCTTCAGAGAGCATTTTCATTTCCCCTATCTTGCACTCACATCAGATCTGTAGTTCCTTTCCATCTGGATCAATTTGTATTAGATGTGAACAGATCCCTGAGGCTCTGCTCAGGTACTAAATGTTTTTGGTGCAAGTCTTTGCAGTAAACAGGAACAAACCTATAAGCCTGGAATCATCTGAAATCCACAGGGATCTAGGCAGAACCCATACAGCTGCCATGAAGTCCTCAGCTGCAGCCATAGATAGATTATATTCATTTAAAAGAGGTATTAATGTATAAAGCTGCCACAAGGGACAAAACCCACAACACTCAAAGCATCAGTAAAACACTACAGCTCTTTACTGATATCTTCAAGCAGCAATGGGAATCCATCCAAATCAAACAAAGTGCAAATGCTCAGGAAACTATGAGAACTAAGAATGGCCACAATTTAATTCCACAAAAACTGCCTCCTTTTTCCTCCCCTCTTGCTCCTCAAAATACCATCTAATTCTGCTACTAGAGGCAATAAAGAAAAGTTTAGTAAGCCTAGGGTTGAACTCTTAATGTACATAATAAAAAATCATCAGGAGATGAGGAAAAATATCTAGTATGTCCAAAGAAGCTATCCTGGCTCCCTGGGTTTCTCAGGTGAAGTTCTATTACATTTCTTCTCCTGGAAGCTTTTAATTGCATTTTAATTATGCAAACATGCCATGGGCTTTTGGGGTAGAGCATTGGCTTAAGCTGAAAGGAATAGATATCCATCAATTTAATGAAAGTATCTGCAAAACACTCAGTTCTGCAGTATTTATGCTTCTCTTTCTGTAAGAAAACCATCTTGCATTTAATAATTTAACTGAAGGAAGTTCAACTTCACTACACAGGAAATTTGGGAGAGCTCCCTGAACCCCATATATTTTAATGTGATTTTCTTAAAGTACCTCTATCTGCAAGCAAGGCACTTCAAAGACAAATTTCTCTGCTGTATTTAAGAATGCAAGAGATAACTAGACCATGATATTTCAACAGGTTTTCTGACAAAACTGCATTTGCAGGGTTTTCCAGAATTTCTTCAAGTTCAAGGAACATTCTTGAACTTGCTTGATCTAAGCTGATTTATTTTATTGTGCCCACAGGTTTGCAGCATAAGATAATTTTGGAGCACAATTGTCTATACCCAAATGACTGGGCAATCTCTCCCAAAGAGCAGGACATCAGCCAGCCCCACGACAAAGGGTTTATCAGATATGGATTCAGCAGTGCCCCAAAACATGAGGAGAACAAAGTGCCTCCTTTATCCATTTCAGTTTAATGACAGATCATGCTGCTTGCCTGGCTCAGTTCAAATCAAACACCAGTTCCTGTTACAGATGTGCAATTCAGGAGGGCTCAAAACTGACAGGTTTTAACCATTTTTGATAGAAATTTGACACAGATGTTCTTGGCTCAGCTCAACATTACACAGAAAAAAAATCAAAGTTTATTCCAGTGTTACAGGCTGTGGTGTTAGGAGACATCCCAAGCCTAGTTGTTAATTCTCAGCAGCACCTCTTGGTTCCCCTGCAGAGGGGAGATTTTGCCTCATCCCCCCTTAAGTACAGGGGATCATTCCTTCCTGCAGAGCTCTGCTAACCCACACACTGAGAGGTGTCATTAACACATGATGGTGACACACGACTCTGTTTGCACAGCAACACTTCAATGTCACAGAAAACCTGATACAGTTTGGGGACCTGGCTCTGAAGTGTGACATTCCCATTTAAAATGCATACATTTGGGACAAGGAACAAAATGACTTATCTGCTTAGTGTTGGGCTGGCAGAATTGCTCATAGCCATATAGGAATTATCAAAACATTTTCCATGGAAAGCTTCAAATAAACTTTGCACTGGCATTTTTTTCATATTTGCCATCACTTCTGAAATTTTTTTCAAAGGGATTGTTAAAGGTTGTATTCTTCCCCAGCTTGCCACTGGCATGGGAGCATGAGGAGACCTCCGGGGACCCATCCCTGAGATGTCCCCATGAATTTGGGGCAGAATGCCAGTCCTGGTGACATCAGCCCCACAACCTGGGCTCTCTGGGCACTGCACCGCACCTGACACACAACACTCACCCTCAGCACATCAGCTGAGACAAAGTGATGGCAATCCTGACCCTGCTGCCAATGTGCCAGGTAGTCCTGGCCACCTCACTCCACACCTCAGCCCTCCCTCTGCACCCTGTCTGTCCCAGAGATCCTGGGAGAAGGGCACAGCAGCAGCCTCCTTAACCCACCTGAGGCACTTCCAGCACACAGAGAAGGAATAACAAAGCCAGCTTTGATTATTAAATGGTGGGTCTTTAAAAATTACTTCCCTCTTCTCGTTTCAGAGTAATAAAACAAACGTTTAGACATTGAATACATGCGACTCTGGCCCTGGTTATACTGGAAAATATAAACTGTAAAGTAAGTGAAAGGGACAGGTCAGAACATTTAGCTGATCTTTCCCAGATGCTTTTAATTTCTTGAGTTGGCATATGAGAATATCCTGGTGATGAATGCACTGTTTATATGAGAAATACAGTAATAAAAACAATGTTCTTAAGAGAAAACCGAAGATATTCTGATATGGCTTTATCAACATGACACACAGACTTGCAGAAACAAACATCAGCAATTGAAATGGCACAGAATACTGAAATATCAAACAATTAGGTTTGCTTGCAGAACTGCTGCAGGTTCTACATTGCAGCTATGTTATCTTAGCAATTAGCTTGAAGATTACGGCACAGCCAAACAAGCCTATGCGTCTCTATGGTTTCATGGTATGCAAGCAATAAAAGCTGAAAAAGAATCTTTACATTATTTCATAACTTTAAAAGAACACCATATTGTGTATAACAGGATGAAGCACTTGTTTAAAAATTCAGTGTTATTTTAGCATCAATAGCTTTCACTAGCAGCTTTCTGAACACAGCTGCGTGGGGAGAAAATTAGTTTCCTAACATTTGCTTCTTCCAAAGGCTAAAAAATGTCATGGCTAAAAAAGTCATGACTGCAACCTTAGGTATAGACTAACACTCATCTAAGCACTAAGCCCTGGCTAAGGGTGGGAAGTTGGGGGTTTACTGGTAGCAAATAAAGAAATGCCAAAGGGAAACAGCAAAATTGAACATTATCTGCAGTCAAATTAATATTCCAGCAGCTTAGAGAGCAAGTAGTTTCTCAGCTGTTTGAGTAAATATTGACAAATGAGGTCAGTTACCTGAATTTCTGATGAAATATGGAAATGTTTGGTATGGAAACATTCCCATATTAAATGCTGCCACACATTTTGTGAAACCATATCTTTGTGGGGTTTTTTTTCCCCAACTACTAGTTGTCAAGTTCCTGCTCTGGGGGATGAGTCTCCAGCCCTACATATTGCCGAGGGCAAGGTAGATACACAGGGCAAAAGCACAACAGGCAGCACTAACACCTTCCTCAGCATTCAAAATAATGAGATGATTCAGATTCAGACCAAAGACTCAGCTCTGTGTTGCTGCATTGAAACTTGAGAGAGAGCACAGAGAAAGGTAGTTTGGGAACTAATTATTACCCGACTCAGAACAGTGCAAACTTCATTGCTTGTAGGTGGATAACAGAGCAACTGCTCTGCTGCCATGGGCTTTCTGCCCCTGACCTTACTGCAGCCAAATGGGGCCTCAGACAAAGGTCAGCTAACCCAAATAACTTACAATAAATACACCCTTCCTGGCAGGGAAAGCAATGAACTTGCCAGATCCCTTTCTGCACAGGAGAGGAAGGAACAGAAATGCTGCCTTGGCAGATGACTGGTTAAGATGCAGAGCTGCAGGGGAAGAGGAGCAGCACTGTGGTGGCAGGATGAGGTGAGCAGAACCACTAAAAACTATTGGAAAAACATGACCAACCAGTCAGAAACCTTGAACCACCAAAAATCACAGCCCTAAAGCTTCAGGCTGCCTCGTTACCTCCATCACAGCTCCAAGAGCTCCAGCGACTGAATTGCCAACTGGTGCCACCCACAGCAACAAATTCCTAGGTGTGGGTAACAAACACCAAATCATTCTGTGCATGAAAAGCTTCAGTCCCTTCTAAATTGATCTGAATTTTCGCTGCCAACATCCTAAACCCCTAGGACTGCCTCCTCTACATCTCAATACTGTCAATAAATTACCTAAATTCCAGGGCAACAGAATGAAGCACAAACAAGGATGCCCAGAGATCCATTGCTAAGGAATTACATTTTCCTTCTCTGCTTAAAAATTCTAGGAATGTACTGTTAAAGTGATCAAGAGCTTAGCACTGGTGCTACTAAATCTCTGAGGGTTGCCATTTTGGGTGCCTATTAAGGGTGTATATTTATGTTATAAATCATCTTATTGCATTCCATGGAGAGCAATTTTAACACTAGGATCATACCCCTTAACTAGCTTTTTATAGGAAATTTAAAGGCTGAAGAACAGTAATGGCACTATAAAATACACCTATTTTTTGCTTCCTGAAAATAATAGCATGCTATAGAGCCATGAAAAGAGAAAATGATAGCAGTGCTAACCTGCAATAATTATACTAATAAAAAGAAAACGCTACTGAAGAAATTATGAGAGAAAGACACTAAAATTTCTGTGTCTAGCTAAAGCACTAGCATAACCTTTCAGAGAATATATTTGCAAAGTACATAAAAAGTTCCAGTTATTTCAAAGGTTATGATTATGTCCTTCCTTTATTTAAATTGACACCAGTTATTACTATACTGTCTTGGTCCAGAGTTTAAAAAAATATAAGAAGCATAAATTGTCAATATAAAATTATAGTGTTATTTGTTATTACAGTGTTATTAAAGTGATATTTACCGAGTTCAGGCAGCTTTTTTTGACTCCCTAGTGTAAGATTCAGCAAGGAACAGGAAAAGCCTGGCTTTATGGCAGAATCAGCTAATGGATTTTTAACTTCCCATATTTTCAGCGAGAGAGAGCCAACAGAAATAGAGGAACAAGAACATCCAGCCACCAAGCTGAGGTGCTGAGACTCTGGCTGTGGCTGCTCCTGCCACCCTGGGGAAGCTGAGGCTGCTCAACCTCTCTTGCAGAGCCTGGGCTGCCCCTCAACACAAGCCCCTCTCTGCAAAGTGCATCTGCATGGGCTCCCCACCTTTAGGTGGAGACAGACTTTATTAAATTTGCTCTGAGCCAGCAGCTCCCCCTGGGGTTATGTGGAGGGTTGAAAAGGCATCTCCAACATTGGGAGAACAGAGAACTGCAGCCAGGAAAGAACAAACTGTGGCTATGGGCAGGAAAAGGTCTGAGTCTACTTGCCAGACATCCCTCTGATGCACACAAGACCCATAGAAAATTCCATGGCAGCAACACAGAGGAAAATCAGCCAAATTCTCTTTTTTCCCAGTCTTAGACAGCTGTGGGTACACAAAAGGGACCCTGGGGTACATCCTAGCACACTACCACACATTCAGCATGCCCACATTTCAACACCAGGGATATTTTTGTGTTTATAATCATGGGTAACACCCATTAAATTATGGCAAGGCTATTACTCCTAATCACTGCATCTTGTAATGTAATACCAGAAAATATTTTTCTTTCACATTGTCAAAAATAACTAAAATTGTTGATGGTTCATGGTTTTAATCAACAATTCCGTGTCAATAACAGCCCAAGACAGTTTCTACAAAGTCTCTCCCATTTGGATGATTCGTTGAAGTCTCAAAATAAAAGAGGAACAACGTTATTTTTTCATAAACAACACTGCCTTTCATTCTATGTAATTCTAAAGATATGCAGTGTTTGCACCTTCACTTCCTACTGACATCATCTTTACCAAGAGCTGTCAGCAAAATGCAAAAAAATAGAGGAGGAATAACACACAGTTTCATGAGTGCAACCAAATATAAAGAGTTTATGCTGTTGCCTTCAGTTATACACCACTCATCATTCATCCTGAAAGGCAGGAGTGGACACATCAGCAGAACCCAGTTCCTCAAGACACAGCTGCTTATGTAGCTGATGAAAAGGCAAAGTTTTTCTGCACTTGCTTCAACTTTAGCTTATTTTAAAAGAAATTAACAGAAAAAGAATCTGAGCCTAACCTTCCATATGACTTACCCCTGCCCCCTCAAGCATCAGCAAGCACCATTCAGAAGAAACCCAGCACAAAACCATGTCATTAAATGCAAAAGAAAGGACCTATAGGACATTAATTCAATACAAAAATCTGAACAGTACATAAACAGGCACAATAAAAAGAATATACAATATGTACCTGGAACTACATGGAAGAACCAGACCTAGTGTTAGCATAACTAAAGAAAAGGTTTGGAGAGGTCAGTGCACAGATATCTGAAACACCTTCACTGTCTGGCAAGCACTACCTGTTCCCTCTTATAATACAATGGGAAATGTCCTGCCCATTGAAAGTGTCAGTAAAATTAATTTTAATCAGAGGAAAAGCTGCAATCCTGAGCTGCCAGCCAAGGCAGTGCCCAGCGCCCGTCTCTGCAGCTGAATTTCTGTTGTCAGGAGCAACTGGCAGACAAAAAACAAGTGGCAAAGGATTCTTTGCAGCAGTGGGAGAATGCCCAAGATCCACCACAGAGAAGATGCTATTTTATGAGGATTGCTGTGGCTCTGATGTCTCCAAAACTTCTCACCTAACCACAACAGGCTCATGACTTATGTGAGAGACTCTTTGCAGAGACCCAGATTTCTCCTCATCTCTCAGGTGCAAACTGAAATTGCACCATATTAAACAGAGGAAATGTTCCTTCAACAAGGGGGGGAAAAAATCATCACCTCATCAGTCAGGTGCCTTCCTTGGTAGGTCATTCTCCAGCAACTGAAATTACTACGGAGCTATACTTCCTTCTGACTGAAATATTCACAATGTTATGCTGCAAGTTAAATTCAGCTGAAAGGCAGTACTGTAGGCTGAGTGAGGTTATTGAGCATTTCCAGATCTCAAAGGTCTTGTGTCACACAATCTTCTGGAGAAAAAAGAAGGTACCACCACAGTAGTAGGCTAGGGAAAAAAAATTCCTAAATCACTGGCAGCAGATAAATATACAATTTATTTTTACTGTTCTGCTTAATTGGGGAAGAGTATACTCTATATTTTTATAAAGGGATATTAGTCCAGAACAGATCAGACATGAACAGCAACCCCTTGGCTGAGCCAGGCAAACAGCACATGGGCAGATCCAACTCAGGGATCAGGCAGCTGTTCTGTTCCTGTAGCCTCTCTACCTTTTTTTTAATTATTCTTCCTCTTCTTTGAATTTATAATTCAAAATAGTTGCTAAAGAAATCTGAAGTCAAACCTATTCAGCCACTCACAAATGACCCCTGTAACACTTCATTCCCTGCTAACCCCTTTTAAATCTCATTAGGGCTTTGATGAGTGGAAGGGCTGCACAAAAGACAGGTGAAAATGAGAATAAAGGAGATAAAAGAAAAGTGCTGAAACCCTAGGAAGAAACTGTTATTCAAAAAAATACAAAAGCATTTTCATGTCTGCATGTAGGGTAAAATTTAAACTATTTCAAACACAAGACCTGAAATATTCCAGCTTATTTTGTCTTAATGCCACGGGGATGTAGATAATAAGGATTGCAGTGGCCAAACAGCAATGCCAAGCTCAACAGCAAATCTAGCAGATGGCTTCAGCCTCCAAAATGAGAAGCCACTTGACCTAGAGGGAGACATTCACTGGGTACAGGGTGCACAGTAAGTGTGGCTCCAAAACGAGCTCACTGCAATGAACCTGGTGAGAGCAGCTCGTGAGGAGCCTCCAGAAGTAGGCAGAAACAAACAGCAGGGGAGAGCTGTGATGGACTGAGCATCCCCCTGGGACAGCAGGGCTTACAGGGGTCAGGAATGATGGAGTGCAGCTGAGCATGGGGAAAATCTGTTTGAATTTGGCTTCGTTTCTCACTATCCCAACCTGGGCTAACTGGCTTTATATGAACTTCTCACCAAGCTGAATCTGTTTTACTGTGTCAGCGACTGGTAAGCAATCTCCTTGCCTTCATCAACAAGTTTTTTGGTCTTATTTTCTCCCCTTGTCCTGTTCAGGAGGCACTGAGAGGGTGGGAAGGTGGCAGAGGTACAAGGTCACACCACAAGGCCCAGGGGAAATTCCAGCTCCAGCTGTAATTCTGCTATCTTGAGTTTTTCTCTGCCATGAAAGCAATGGTGCTTACTCATGTTTTCTCAACCTTTGTGGCCTAAAAAGCAACAGCAGACTAAATCCATGAACAGAGTCAGAAACATGGATGTCCAGTGAAGGGTTAAATCACAGCTAACAAAAAAAAAATCCAGAACATTGATTCAGATTTCCCACAGCTGCTTTCAGGCTCCACCTTACTCCACTATTTTAGTTTATTCACTATTTTTTAACCATAACAAAATATCAAGCCCAACACTCTTAGTTTTAAGATTTACCTTGATTTAAAGGCCTCCATAAACAGTGCATAATTATACCAAAGGGAGGGATGATTTTAAAGTGGCATTATTTTAAAATCAATACAATTGCACTGTTTATAACTACTAATGCAAACACAGGGATAGTGGTAGGAAGATGCCTTGTACTGCTAATAGTCCATTCCTTATCTCCCCTGGGACCAGCTGCATGACCATAGTGTCACCCTGCAGCTCCTCCTGTCCTGGGGCACAGCAGGGGCATATTTATAATAACTGTACCATTATTTTGGATGGATTCAAGATGCTCCAGTTAGGTTTTTGCTCCTCACCAAGGCAGCAAACTGACTGCCAGCCCCATGTTAGTGAAACCTTGGGCTCCAGGCTGGTGCCAGCTGCAGCCTTTGCTGGGCTGGCTCCACTCCTGTTGCAGGATTGTGTTTCACCAAGGGATAAAGGGCCAGGAAAAAACCCCAAAACCAAACCATCAGCCCCACCCCCAGTAAACAGCTGTTTTGGTAGGACTGGGAATGCTCCAAGAGCAGAGAGCACAAGGATGTTGGCAAGGGGCCGCTTTTACACCTGGCTTCTCACATCACCCCTGCCTGCCCAAAATGGAAAACACAGACGGGCCTTGCTGCCTCCACTCAGCAACCCTTCCCTGTTCAGCAGGGCATTTCAACGTGTTTAACTTGAGGCTTGTACTTAAATTCCACTGATTTAGATAGGACTTAATTACACACTTGAACGCCTTTCTCAGCTGGGAGAAGAGTAAATACCTGCTTAATACAGTTTGATGAACTGGCACCCAAGGCAAACAAGACCTATTATGCTGAGCTAATGCTGGGACTTGATCATGTAAAGAAACACACCTGAGGGAAAGTTCCCTACCATCACACACAGAGGGTGCTTTCAATTCAGCAAATATCTGCCCCTTTCTGTTGGACTTACAATTGTGTTCACCTTGGACTTTGTGTCATGAGTAGAAAAATCACAGAAAAGTGAAAAAGACTTCCCAGTGTCCCCCAAGAGATGAGGGAAGATAGGCAGGAGCACACTGCACAGGGCACTGACCAGTGCCTGCAACACAGACATCATCACTGGGCTTCAGCTACACCCCTGATGCAAGAAACAGCCAAAGATTTTAACATCTAATCTGATTGAGTATGCCATAGAATTATCTTGTCCATTAAAATCCTTCATTTAATTGTGAACAGTATGGCCAAATCATGGAGTCTGAGAGCAAAAGTCCAGGACAACCTAGTACAGACGAAATTAGATGATTAGGACCAGAAAAGGAAATCAAAATATTATTTAGGTTTGTCATTTTAGTTATGGGAGATCAAGATGAAAAGACAAAAAGTCCCAATACCATATGACAAAAAATACACATTATTGCACTGTTCATATGATAGTAATAAAAATAATGAAGACCATAAAGATGAGAGATCTGCAGAATAGCTTTAAATATCACTGAGATAACCTACTTTATTGGCCAATATCTTCATTCAGAACAAATAAATATACCACACAAGAAACTGCAAATAAAGCACTTCCACAGAATTAAAATTTACCTTAAAAAAAAAGGTATAAAAAGAAGCTATTTAAAAAAAAATCAATATCTAAACCCCCAGACATGTTGCAATTATATCAAATTGAAATGAGATTTAATTCTGTTGGCCGGGACATAAGAACTTTGGGCACGCATACCACTAAAATAATGAAACCCAGTTTCACCCATCCAAACAGAAGAAAAAAAGATAACAATGAAAGCTGGTGCCCCTCAGTGGAAGCACAGATTTAATAGAAAGCATGTTTCTGCGTTGCCTACAGGCAGGAGCAGATGAAAGACACTTGTGCGATTAGTTAACACGTGGTCATTTAATCCCCTGACAAGCCCTCCCTTGCAATTGCAGGTTCTCCTGTTACACTCCACGCCTGAATGCCTTGTTCAGCTGTGGACGTGGCTCTGCACAGATCACTGGGCTGCATTCCTAGAAAAAACACAGATGCCCTCACTTCTGCCAGTAAAACTAGCAAGTACTTTCCCAGCTCTCAACTGTATTTTCTTCTGCTCCTCATGAATTTCATACAAACGTGATCTTAGATTTATGCTTCAGGAAAAAGTCCTTAATACATGAGGATTCCATTACATGGGAAGTACATGATTCACCTCACTCAAACCCCTGACCTGAGTGGCTCCAGGATACAGATGCTGGAATGTTTCTCCAAAACAGAAATTTACCACAAATCTCCAGATTACTTGTTCCATGTCTTTACACAGTAAACATGAGACAACTCATCTTTTTCTTTTTTTTTCCTCAAAGATCAAGAAGTTACTTTGACTTGCCTACTTTTTCCCTGAAGAGTTTAAATATGGGCAGCTCTTCAAGAGAGCACAGGATGTAAGCACATATTTAAAATGCATATGGGCTGAGAGAAGCACAACCATGTTCATCAAGGTATGTGCCATGCAAGACTCTTCAGTGTTTCTGGGTGGCATTAACCCTGAGTTTGCAATCCAGGTTTTGCCTTGCCAAGCACCCTTTATGATTATAGCCTTGTCAGAATTAAAGTAGGCAGCATGTGATTGCTAATTTGAGCCTCTTAATTTCTGAGAGAAGTCTTCATTATAACAATGGATAATTTGTAAAACTCACATTTAAATACTTCCTCTTAAAAGGGAACTTCTGGTTGTATTACACCTTGCAAGTGCAATTCATGAGATAAAGCAGAAAAATAATCATCATCTCTTGCTCACCCCCTTCCCTTATCTAATCACTTCATGAAAAATTACTCAAAGATGCCTTTAAGGCCAAGCAGTAATTTGGTTTCCAGTCATTGACTTTTAAATAGATAGCTGGAAGCAGTGCAAATTTCTTAAATTCCACAACAGTAGCAAGTTAGTGAGCCTCCCTTTCATCTCAACCACTCAATTTATGCTCCAGCACACATTACTGCAGATATGACCTCTTCCATCACCAACCAGTCACACTGCCACTATTAATGCAAACAGCCTTGCTCTACAGCTATGTGTGAGCAAATTAATTCAACTCATCTCAAATTGACTTTGCAGGGTCCCAGCTAGGCTCTAGAAAAGTTTAGAGAAAGCTCTAATTTTTAGCTGTCCTAGACTGAAATAATCAATATTTATCCCATCCAGCATTTGTGCTTCAAGTTTGATAGCTCAGATAGTGGTGATTCACTGCTCAGCCTGTGCAAACAGAGCCTTATCCTAGATTAGCATCTTCTCTGATGAGTCAGTCAAGTTACAGGTTTTGGGCAAAAATTAACAAGACACTGGAGGAGAAGTTTGAGAAGTTCAAACCTCTTTAGTATAATTCTGAAGAAATTGTCTGCACTGAATGTTTACACGTTTCACTTTAAAAGAGCTTTTAAGAATAATAATTACTTTATCCTATAGGATAGTTTTGGGGGTTTTGTTGGGTTTTTTAAAACTTGAGTATTACTCAAAACCCACAAATTTTAGTCACACTGATGCTCCTTTGCCCCTAAAATCCTATTTGTATTCCTATCTTTAACTGAATCTTGTAGGCATAGCAATAAATGCTTTGGAAGATGCAGCTTGTCTCTCACAAAGAAAAATGCCCCCATTTCCTAAAGGTTGGGGTCCAAGGCATATGGAACAGTACCAGTCAGGTTCAGAGGTGGTAGGGTCACAGTCTGCACATAAAAACACTCCAGGTTTCTCTTTTATCTTTTCAAAGTAAATTAATGCTTCTTTGCAATCCAAGTAACAGACTAAATACATAGACAGTACCTGATGTGAACCATCAAAACAAGTCACTGATACAATCTTTGCACTACTATACTGAAATATAATATATCCCACAAAATCAAGCTGAATGACCACAGCCCCAGCTTTCAAAGCTGCTGAAACTCAATACCTCAAATTCCCAAGGATTTCACACCATCCCTTGGGCACTAAGGGGAACATCCTCCAGCCTCAGCCAAACCATCATTGTAACAACACAAGAGACAAAGAGGAATATTTATCTGTATGAACTTAAGACATTTACCCCGAGACTGAGAGACAACCACGTCATCTGTGTTCTGCAACAGGATTTTCACATATAAAATTAGTAAATAAACTCAGAGTGCACAAACTGCTGCTCACCACGAGAGGGCACGTTTTAAAAACCTAAAGCACAAAACTCCTACTTAGGAGCAGATGTTATTCCAGTGAGGGAATAAAGGTTTGGGGCATGAGGTGGGAAAGTGCTGGGGGAAAAGGCAGCATAAAGATTGAAAATGTGAAACGTCAATAAATGCACTCAGGCTTGAGACAGGACAAACATTCCTGTGACAGACTGAGCATTTCTTTGCTGACACTGGTGCTTTGTGGACACCAAAGGTACTTTACACATCTGCTGTCACCTCAAAATGTCAGCTGTGATTTCAGAAAGCTCACAAAGTCAATGCTGCCCTTCTCTTCTAGTAAGCAAATGATTTATGTGGCTAAACTGCACTCAGAAGTACTGATATTAAAATATTCTATGAAAGGAAGCACTCATCTCTCCTTCAAGCTGCAGAATAACACCCACTGCCCTGCCAGCTTTATTTCTGGGCTGCATTTGTCCGAGCAGGCTGCAAACCTGCTGCAGACAGAGCAGCAGCACCGTGCCTGTGAGCTGAGAATGCAGATCTGCAGGAAGGTCATTATTCCATATCACAGGTTTGTACATCTTGTACAGATTCAGACCTCTGCTGCTACAATTCTTTTGAACAGAGAAGATAGCTCATTACCTGCTTTAGTTAATAGTGGATTAGAAAGAAGTTGCTATAAGGATATATATTTTCCTTTTTCACCATAGTATTTACCACAAATATAAATATATTAGCATTTTCCCAAAACTCTATGGAAAGCATTACAAATAAAACATCCCTTTGCAATACAAAATAAAATTACATGCTAGTTTAACAAACTGCTGGGAAATACAGCAAGGATATTCAACCTAAAAGAAAAAAATACATTTTAATTTAACTACTTGAAAAACACACAAATCATTCACAGGTCCAAAAGCAAAACAGTGATACTTATCCTTGGCAAATACTCATTCAAAAGGGGAGCAGCCAATACTGGCTCCAATACATTACTCTGTGCCATCCCATTCAGGGTTTCCCACATCAATTTCCCTGCTAATAAACCTTTTCAAAACATTTCAAAGGAAACTTGCTCTCCTCATTTGCTCTCAGATTTCAACAAGCCTGAGATCAGGGCTGTGTAAAAAGAAACAATTAACAAAGACTCTTTTCTACTCGTGCCACCACAAAGCCTGTCGATAATAAAAACTCAGCAGTTGTGTCAAAACTTTCTTTATATTGAAATATAGCCATGTACAATGCTAAAGAAATCATTATAATTCAGATTGCAAGAAAATCTGATGGATTCAGTGGGACTTTCCACACCAGAGCAGTCATTCAAACACATATTGGCAGAACAATCAACCAAAGCCAAAATACTTCACAGTCCTATTTATGCTAAAATTTTCCAGCAGCAAAGGGGCATGAGAAGCAACATCTGTCTGGCAAAGGCAGAGGATTGATGCTCAGTTATTTCTGAAATTAAGGCTGCTAAAGGACATTTGTTTTCATATCAGCCCCAGAGGCACAATGAAAACTGTCACAAGTGAGCCCAGGGAACTCAACTACTGTGCCACAACCTCTGTGCTTCACTCTTATACCAAGAGACACCTCTGGAAAGCACTTAGCACCTAAGGAAGGCTCTTCAGGAGCTGGTATGCATCAAAATTAGTGGATCCTGTGTCTCAAAAGGAAGGATGAATGTTTTCCTTAGTTTTGTGAGGTCAGAAACTATACAAATAGAAATAATAAATAGTTTTCATTCTAAGAGAATATAAATAGAACAATTAAGCAAAATCCCCCCATCATGACTAGAGAGCTTATCCGCCCTCTCCATTAGATGGTACCTGAGTTCAGGGGTTGCCATCTTCCTAGCACATAGCACAGGTGACATCTGAGGTGACACTTCAGAGATTGGCACAGGAGAAGGAAAACAATGGCTGGATACAGGGCTGTCCATAGCAGAGCCAGTGCACTGCTGCCCCATCTGCTCCAGGAACCTCTGGCAGACAAACATTCACCAGGATGATCACACTCCTCCCCAGCACAGGTTACAAGCCTGAGACCTTGCCAGAGCATCCAGCAAGTCTAGAGGTGGGTCTTAATTTACACATTGCAAACATCCCTCAGACGAGTCTCCCCTTCCCCAGCCTTCTCCCCAACTCCTTTTCAACATCCTTTCAGGCTTAACTGACCACAAACTATTTCAGCACCAATCCTACAGACTCCAGGTCTGCAGCAGACCAGGCAGAAGCAGTGCTTCAGCACACCTATAAAAATCAGAGCTTTCAACCCAGCCTTGGTTCAGCCCTAAACTGGCAGTGATGATGTCAGGATAGGGCTGACAAGGGAGCCTGACATCCCTCAGCCACCTCCAGCCTGACAGGTTTGGCACCATTTGCTGCAGGACCAGCCAAGCAGGAAGTCCAGATTCAAGAAACTTCCATTGGGCCCATCCCAGTCAGCCAAAATTCCAGTAATCTCCTTTGGTGGGCATCTTCTTAGCCAGCTTTTACTCACAGACTGAGCTCATGTGGCCACAAATGCTCATGCTGTCCAAGGCAGAATTGTCACTTACTCTCATGTCTGTAAAACAACCTTGATGTTAGAAACCCAGCTAAGGAGCCTTTACAGCTTTGCTGAATTTAAGGTGTACAACCCTCAACAACTGCCCACTCTCCTAAAAGAAATCAAAGTCATACTTCCCAAACAATTGCTATTTTGTCTAAAGAATGAATTTTAAAACCCCAACAGTGCAAATGGTATTCACTATTTAGGACCATCACTTCACCCAGGAACATGCACAACCACCACAGCACTGCTTTTACTGCATGCTGGCTGCTGTACTGGTCTATCCTGACAAGGGATAAATCCACTTACAGCCAGGCAAATTTAGTGAAATTTATCATGAAATATTTCTCATGAAATTTTTTGCATACACAACTAAATATTGCACAGAAATTGTTCCAAAGATATGATATTATGTGACTCTACAGAAACTTCTGAGATGGAAGGTGATAGATAAATGGAGGTATAAGATAATAATTACAGAGCATCAAGCCCATGTCTCTCTTTGTAAAGCTTCTGTTTGAACTTTGGAGCTAATTACTGTTTTCTAAGAGTACCACTGGGCAGGAAGCAGGCCTCCTCAATGGTAAATCTAAAGACTGCTTGGGTTGAAATATTTAGCTGAAAATCAGGACAGCTTCAGCAAGAGCCAGTCCCTGGAGCCACAGTGGTGCAGGCTCCAGAGGGAGCCACTGTCTCACTTTTGCAGTGCCAGCAAGAGGCCAGCAGACAGAAAAACAGCAGCAGCTGAACCACCACAAAGGCTTCCCAGTGCAAAACAGAGAGGATACGAGGTGAGTCTGCTGCATTAGGTGATGATAACGTAAGGAAGCTGCTTTCCCAACAGTAAGTGCCAGCAATTGTGTGCATTGTGCTATTGTACTGAAACAAAGCAGATTGTTTTGTAAAGAACACAAACAGGCGAGTGCTGCCAGACAAGAGTGAGCGTGGGTGCACCCAAATGTGTGTGCAGCAGAGGAAAAGAGCAGTTTACACTCAAAAAACATGCTCTGGGCTTGAAACACCCTTGAGGAAAGAGCCCACAGAAGAACAAACCAAAAGGTAATTGAGAAAAAAAGCAGTCTGTTGAAAAGATGTAAGAGCATCTTCTATGCAACTCCTCCCAAACACCTGTAAGTGCTGGTTTTGCCTTGTTAAACAACAGAACAAGGCCTCCTTTTGTAATTGCTTGAACTGTGCTAACCCTGGACTGTGCTCAGCTGGAGAGCTTCTGATCATTGTAGTCATAAAAAGGAGATTGGGAGGGTCAGAAAGTTGAGTCAACACACCTTGACATGGACAGAACACACAGCCAAGAGCAAAGACAGAGGTTCATTCTTTCCCAGGGAGCAAGTCCTGGAGAGGGCAAGAACATCCTCACTGCAGTGAAGAATTGCACTGATTCTTTTAAGATACACCCAAAGTAGCTTGCTGAGAGGGCCACCGAGATCCCCAGAAGGTGCTACTGCCAGTGCTAATCTCTAAAAGCAGGTGTTGATCAACATCCAAAATAGCTGCACTTTCAAGTCCATCAGTTCTATCTCCATAACTTGCAGTAACTTGGCTGCATTAGTGATGCATTCAGGGTCCTATACCTTCCCAAAGCTTCCCCAGATTCATTATCCTCTCTCTATGGTAGGAATGGTCTATCTCAAAGCTGTATATCAACTCTAATCCAGAGCAGAGTATTTGCCTTGATCTCTTCTTAGAAGTCAAAGTGTGGAGGGGTGGGCGAGTTATGGGCAGACATAGCCCAAATACATTTTCTCTTTTACAGTGGTCCAAGTATGACTGCCAACTAAAATCAAAGTTTTGTGGTTTTCTGTCTGCATAGCAGCAGTCAGCCTTTGTGAGTGGAAACTAAATCCCAGAGACACACAAGAGCCAGGCTGGCAAATGCTCTGGCTTCCAGCAAAGCAGGAGAGCACATTTTGCAGATAATAAAGCAATGAGACATAAGTTAGAGAGGCTGGTTTAGCTCTACCTGCTGTATGCCACTAAAAAATGTAAGATAGGCATCTGTGCTACAGCTCATTCACTGGAAGACTAATGGACTCAAGTTTAACATCTCACTAAGGAGGACTTAGCCAAAGGAGCACTCTCATTCTGTGCTGCACAATGGACCAAGGCTGCACAGAGCAGCAGGAGAGAGGCTCCCAGGTGTTCACTGACAGCAAATATCACATGTCAAAATTCAGCCTCCCCTGCCCCTGTTTACACCAGGCCCTCCCAGCAGGAGGACATCCATCAGGAGCTGCTTCCAGTCTGACTATCCAGGTGAGCTCAGCCAAGCACAACAGGAATCTAATAAACCACACAGGCATCATAAGCTGGGAGGAGGTGGCTCACAGCTCTGCTCTGCCCTTTGAGCAGGTTCAGAGCTTTACTCTCCCCCAGCTGCTTTATAGCCCAAAGCAGGACAGGACAGGAGCACATGCCAGCCTGCCAGCCAAGGGGATGCTCACCCCTTCCCCTGGACACCCCTCAGGGCAAGCACAGCTCACAGGCAGCTCCACAACTTCTCTGATGTCTGTCTCATCACCAGCTCAAGCAGGTGAATTGGAAAGTTGAGCAAAACTGGGCCACTTAGGGCCCTGATGGAGCAGAAACAGCTCACCAGGAGATGGGCTCTGTAAAGTGAGCCTGGCTGACCACTGGCACCTCTCAAGTGCAGCCAGCCCAGCTTTGTGCCATGCATGGAAAAGCTTCCAGTGGGTACTTAATGGCTGTTTCAGTATTGCATATTGCTCACAGGAGAAGATCTACTCTCAAAGGAGAGAGCAGAAAAAAAGCATGGCTCCTTTCACTGCAGAATTTCTGGGTCCCCTCTGCAAGATAATGAGGTGGGCACCACAGCCCCAAACATTCTTTTGCTCTGGAACAGATCAATTGCTTTACCTTTCCTCATATCAGAATGCTGTTATGCTATAACACCATTTACACTGAGATTCTACTAACATTCATTACACCACAATGAGCATTTTGGGCAGAAATTCCATAGCAGATTTATAACATTGTCTGGATGCATTTACTATATCAAGCAGAACAAAATCAAAGAAATGCAAGTACATGTGTTTAAATGAAAAGCTTTGCATTGCTCAAGCAAAGAAGATAAAGACAGTAAAACATACAAGCAGAAAAAACTAATTATGAAAATCAAAATCCTTTTGAACAGTCTGGATGGTCATTTGGAAATAAATCTCTATTCTTAATGCCTCAGAACTCCTGCTATGTCAAGCTTATTGCCAGAAGAAAGGCTGCTTACAAAGATAATTTTCTTTCATTAACATACAACAAAGTATTTATATGAAGAAATTCCAGATGGAGAGCAAGACTTTCTTCCTCCCTCTGCCACCAACATGCTGTAGAGTCAACCTTCCTTAAAATACATGATCTGCTGAATTAAGGGAAAATTGAGTAGCTCACAGAAAAAGGAAAAATAAAGGAGGACAAATTAAAAGCTTGGCTTGACATGTTAATCTCTGTTGCTTTAATTATTGTGTTTAATGTCAATTGGAGAGAAAAAGAAGTAAGAGACTACAACAAAGCTGTGTGTCCTGGATGCAGCGTGCTCAGCAGGACTTCTGCCAAAAGCACAATGTTTTTATCAAAACAGCTTCTGATTAATTTTTCCCTCTCCCTCTCCTGTGCGTTTTCATTTCTTGATTTAGAGCCAAATTAGCTCCCTGTTCCAAGGGTTAATGCTCTTGAAAGTCTCATTATGGCAGCTATCTGCCCAGAGCTACCCCATGTAAACTAAAACACACAACAACCCCAGTACATAATGCCAATACTGCATAAAAGAGATAAGATAGTATTTCTTTGACTGTGCAAAATCACTGCAGTTGACTGTCATGTGGCAGATTTAAGACTTGCTCGTGCCCTGATGAGCCCAGCTTGGAGCTAAGCAGGATAAGTCCTCACTGCCAGGACTGAGTCTCAAGTCTGGCTGCTGGCACTTGCAAAATGACAGGCTGCTACAGGGAATCTTCAATTTAAAGCTTTCATCGATAATGTCAGAGGGAGAAATGCTGGCTACAGTTGAACACTATTTTTGGTTGATTGAAAGCCACAGGCTAAAAGAAAAATAAATAAATTAAAGGGAGGGATGGGGGAAAAACCCCACTTAAAACACCTCTCACTTTTGTGTTTCTTGTCAATGACCCCACTACAGCAGCAGGTTTCTGACCAGCTTTCCATGCCAGAGGGAATTACATTGCTCATGCCTCATCTGTACCCCTCTCAGAGGCACAAAGAATCACAGCAGCCCTGGCCATTAAACACTTTAACAAATAAAAATCCTGGCACCAACACTTCTGCTTAAACAAAGGAGAAACCAGTAAGCATAAAAGGGAGAGTCAAGAGAACGGGACTGCCCTTAACCAAAATGACTGCATGCTTTGGCACTGGGTCCACCAGGATGGCTCCAAGACTTCCACCCTCTCCTTTGCCCATACTGGGAGCAACTGGAGCCCACGACTGCATTTCTAAGGAAGAGTCCTGAACTGCAATTCAGGCTGGCCAGGGCATCCTAACCAGCATTTTCTTTGCTCATAAGGTTTCCACACACATCCATCCTTGGAGAACAAAGGAGCATGACAGGACTGTGTGCTTGCAGCAGACAGGAGGCAACTTTATAAAGGAAGCCACAGAATGCTCACTCAGCCCTTACCTCTCCCCCAGCTACATTTTCAGGGAAAGATCTTGCAACGCTTCAATCCCACCTCTTGGTGGAAGGCAGCAAAACATTTCGTGAAAGAGAGTACAAAGCACTCTTGGCAGCATCTCATTTACCAAGAGGGTTGTCCTGATCTGGTTCTACAACCAAGGAAATGAGGCAGAGGGGTCACGTTTTACCTGGCTGAGATGAGGCTCTTCGTGCACTGTCAGCCCCCAGTGTGTTCCCTGCCCCAGAGGCTCCTGCCATCAGCTCACGCCACCTCTCAGTCACGCTGCACAGATTCATTAGTTCCGTAACAGCTTTCTTTATCTGGCTGGGGGTTTTTTTCTGCAGCACATCTCTGAGGCATAAACCAAGGCTGGGAACAAACCTAATTAGCGTAGACAGCACTGCAATTGAATTCTCAATCTTAAGAGCCACTAAGTTTTCAGGAGAGAGAGCAGAAAGCGATAAATGCTGGTACACTGAGAACTAATGAAACCTCTGAAAATCATTGTAGTAGAGAGACCCTATTGTATAAGGATTTAGGTTTGAAAGACCATAAGGAAATGCCTTTTAATTACAATTATATATATAAAGACAACAGTTACTTTGCTACAGTGCTTGTTTAAGGCTTTATTGTTAATTAGTTTACACAATGAAGCAGAAGAAAGTTGAGGAGGAAAAAAGAGAGGCTATTTGCTCTTAATATTAACATCTGTCTGTTAGTTTTGCTAGAAGCTCATTGATAAGCTGTACTACAGTTCAAAACTAAGGATGAGAAAACCTTCTCTTTGCTAGACTGTGGAATTTGCAAAATGCAGTTTATGCCATGTAGAGCAGAGACAAATATTGCAACTATTTCCTTAATATTTCCTTAAATGTTTTTCATTAAGGCTTTGGCATAGCATGGGAAAGCAGCAACACATCACTGAGCTTCTGCCAGGGCTCAGCCCAAGGTCAACCAGCCCCACAGAAGAACAATACAATTCCCACTCTGCTGCACCAGCTCAGCTTCCCAGGAGCTGGGAGGGACCCAGCCCCTGACATCCTCACGCTGCCTTCCCACCCAGCCCCACTGACAGATGCTTGGCTACATCCTTTGGGAGCAGGGACTGTAGTTTCCAACAGAGTTCATGGGGTAAGCTGGGTTTGTACTTGGGCACTGACTGTGTGTGAAACATTTGGATCTGTCCTTAACAGTGAAAATATTCTCTGCTTTTAAAGTATGGCAAACAGGCTTTGAAGGCAGAGCTTCCATCATTTCAGTGCTTGATTTGCAGGGGGCAAGAAGTTTACCTAATGAGAAAGTTTCACAATAGGAAATGGAAGGATAAAGTAACTCCTATATTGAATGGTTTCACTGTCTGCTCATTCCAGCTTTCTCAACAGAGCTACAACTGCCAGCACAGTTTGGGCAAGACAAGAAACCATGTCAAGACCTGAAGTTCAAACAAGCAGATAGAGCTTATAAAAACTCTTACACCAATCTGCACCTGGTTCCTATTGACTGCTTCTTTCCACTAAAAGGCAAGATGCTGCAGAGAGGAAAGAAAACCACATCCATTTACTAATGCCATATAATAAACCAGCCCAGACTTTCCTTTCCAACAGCCTGGTCTTGCAAATTGTAGGGGGAAAAAAAAAAAAAAAAAAGAAAAAAACCAAACTCATAAGCTTCATATTTCACATATGTAGCCCTTCCTCACGTAAATCAAAATCCTCCTGGACTTCAACTCAGCTATACAAAAAAAGGTCAAATGTGAGTCACTACCCACTCCCAGCTCAATGTCAAGGTGGACATCACCCTGAAACAATCACTGATCTTGCAGCAGCTTGAGTGCAAGAGCATGGATATGTAGCCCAAAGGAAAAGGTGTCAGAAGAGCTGGGACAGGTCTGCCAATGATCAGTTCTGCAGCTAAGGGCACCTCACTCTCCATCACCATGTCTTTGCCTTCTCTCCTAAATTCCCAGAACTTAGAACCCAGAAAAGTCCCTGATCAGAGACTGGCTGACAAAGAGCATCATCTATAGGAAACTGCTCACCATGAGTCAGCTGAAGAACATCCACAGGAGGAAATTCACATTTGTGTCTCACTGCAGAGCCTGTGAAAACCTGAGCCCTGTGACTCAGACACAGAAGGTTGCTGGCTCTGACTGATTGTAAAATGTAGATGTTTCCAATTCAAAGAAATAGGGTTTGCACCTGCTAGAAGGCAATACCAAATCCAAAGAGCTGCCTTGACAACTCTCCAATGGCATTTTAGTTCTTTAACCTGTATTACTGACATGCAAATCAAACATAACAGCCATTTTTATTAATTTCAACTAGCCTTCATTAGCTATTACTTTAGTTTTAAACGGTGCCTAAGGACCAGTATCATCAATCCCACAGCAGTAAGTTGCCTGAATAAAATATAAGCATAGAATTACTTATGTCAGAGATAGTTTTGCCTTATTGACAGATGTCAATCTAAATACCTATGTCTCTATTCATAAATTATTTCAAGCTTTCTAACTATATAATGTAATTTACTGCTGCTAGAGAAACCAGCAGCAGTCTGGTCTACACATTGGAAGTTGGAAGAAGACGTGAGTTCTGCTCCCTTTAGAAAAGCCCTTCACATGGAGCTCCATAAGAAAAGGGATAGGGAAGAACCCAAAATCCCCACACCAAAAAAATTACCCAGTTGCAAGCCAGGGAGCAAAGGAGAAACCCAGAGAAGCTCATTTCCACTGTTAAAAATACAATGTAAGAGGATAAAAAAATTTACAAACTGCCAGCCTAGCTTATCCCAGGATGAGCTTCAGTTCACTAAATATTCATTCCATCACAGAGGCAAAGCAAGGAAACTGGAAAATACTTCCAAAACTCTTCATCCACATGCTTGGATTTCCTAACCCAACACAGAGTACAAGCATGACCAAAGCCAACACCCCTGGTGCTTCACCCTGTCCAAAGAGGTAACAGGTCTTAGAACTGTAAGTCACACCTTTTCCCTGGCTTTTATGATGTTCAGTGCTGTTCAAATCCTGTCTCTGCAGCAGAGAAGCTTCTTCATTAATTACTGCATTTCTCAGATGATGAAAATCAGACTGAAGGTCACCCTGAGCACCTCCAACACCACCAAACATCCTGCCTTTGCCTCCCACCCTCCTGCTGCCATGAATGACACCCCCTCACTTTTCTCACCATTGCTGCTGTTGAACCTTCTGCAGAACTGACAGACAGGGACCTGACCTGAATTTCTTTGGAAACAAGATAGAAATGAGATTTGGCCAAACACCTACTGCACAGGTGAAGATAAGCAGTTTCCCATGAAAGAAGGGATGTGTTTTCACCCTTCTTCCTCCCAATCTCTTTTCTCCTCAAGAGAAAAGCACGAGAAAAATATTGTGCAAGAAACAGATGGAGGAGACAGGGAGGTAAAATAAAAACAAAAAGGTTATTATTTGGTATAAATCTACTCTGGTTCCTAAAGGAATGAATAAAGTAAAAAGAAGACATTCAATACATGTAGCTTTCTCCTTTCACAATATTGGGCTGGTGCCCAGAACTGGAGGAGTGATGAGAGTTTGCTCATATGAGCCAAAAGAAATGGCTCTCACTTGTTGATAGTATCCTTTACAGGATAACAATTACAGTGTTTGCCACAGATCACGTCTAATTCCTGCAACATCTCAGACTGGAAAGAGTTTCTGCTTTTATTAGTTTTGAATAAGCTCAACTTCCCTTTCACTCATTTTCCTTGAATGCTCCTTTTCTACCTGACATTAAATCTCTCTTTGGACATTTAGTCAATTAATTTGCTTTAATTAAATTGAGACTACTCCACTTAGGAAGTGGAGTGAACTGAAATCAAATTAAAGCAATTTTAATTTGAAAAGTGTGCAAACACAGAGGTTTAATGAGGTTTAAATAATCCTTTTTTAAATTCACACCTCTACTTAATTTAATTCAGCTTTCCTGAAGATCCTGTATGGACATGTTCTATGTCAAGATGTATTTGAGAAAAGACAGTGAAGAGAAGAACAACAGCCACATACAGAGAGAGAGAAAGATGATAATGGTAATTCTGTCTACAAATCTCTGCAACAGAATGAGATCACTTATTTCCCTGCTTTTAAAAATCCTGCTAGAAACAGAAGTAAAAAGGATGAGTGCAGCTGACATCCTCAGCATATCTTTTTCATCACTTACACAAGAGGGCAAAGCAATGAAACCACAGACCTGAGATCACTTTTACAGTGAAGGGGTCAAAAATGACAGAGTGAAGCCACAGCAATAGCAGCTAAAGAAAGAGACATTAAACCCTATTCTAAGGTGAGACAGACTGACCACAGGCATTTAAGGACTGCTAAAAGCTATCCATGAGCCACACGAAGGAGCAGCAGTGTGTGACAGGGCAGTGATGGCCATGCCATTGTGCATGGTCCTGTCAGGGTCACTGGAACCCCTCTGTCCTCCTCCAAGGGGCAGAATGGGTTATCACAGCCCAAGGGTGAAACCAAGGAGCAGGCTGGGTGTTTTATCTGACATCCTGCCCCAGACTACAGAGCAAGACAAGACAAATGTGCCCCAACATCACCAGCCTTCTGGTTCTGACCTCCAGCTCCAGGATCAAACCATCTGTTATTAATAGTTGGTTGGGGCTGCAAATCTTTGGTTCACTGATTCAAGCACTGCTCCAAACCCCCACCCACAGCCTGTACTTGTCACGAGCAGTCTTGGCAGTGGAAGCTGCTCTCGGTGCTTGAGGGCATGTTCTCAGAAACCCTTCCTGCCTCATTTCTGACATCCTCTGGCCATCATTTCTTATTCTCCTGTGCACTCTCAGACTGTAAGATGTGTGTTCCCCTCTCCAGTGATGTCTGCTCGTTCTGGGTGTTGCTGAAGACACATCCAGAGCAGACAGACCCTGTGCACTGTGTCCCAACAGTGCAGTGTGACCCGCCCTGCACAGCAAACAATGACTGACAGCCCCCAGCAGCCATTCCACATCTGCACAAAGCACAGACAGCCCTGGCCACTTCAGACAGCACTGCCAGCAGTATCTAATGCCACTATTTCCCCACACCTCTCCACCTAAAAAAGTGCCAAAACTCGAGACACCCATCAGCATGTGCACACACAGCTGTATGTCCATGCTGGCTCTCTTGCACACAGATCCATTGCTCTCTGTTGGATTTTACTGTCCTTGCCATTACCAGAGCCATGCACTGCAGGAACTGGTGACACTGCTTACACACATGTTTATTTGCTGCTCAGATCAAGGTTTTAAAAGAAATGTGTGCCAGTCTATTTACGGCCCTGGAAGCTGTCCAAACTACACACATTTGCTACCTCTTCACTAACTCAAGCTGCCATTATGTACTGATTAGGCACTGACAGCAAAATAAAACTCTTAGAGTTTTCATATGAAGACTGTCACTGACTAATTCAAAGACAATTTTGAAATTAGGCAAGCAAATCCCTGTCCAAACTTTCCTTCAAATATCATGAATTGCTAGTTTAGTTCAGACATTCACATTTTAGATCAAAATGACAGAGGATTTTTTTCCCCACTCCTTCTGCAAATTTAACAAGCCACTGGAACACATGGTTTATCACTGAGTCACTCACACCTGCATAATCCTTCTCATCACTAATACAAGCTGCAATTTAAATTCTAGGAAAGAAACAAAGACTGGAGGAGGGGGTAGAAGGGAATGAAATGGCATTCAGGACAATACAAAGATGCTCAGCCCTTAAATAATCCCAGAACACCATTTAGATTCAGAGACCCTGGCAGGAAAAGATTTCCAGTGAGCCAAGGGCACTGGGAATTAATTTCCCCTCTCCTCCCAATACAAAAGGCAAAGGCAAAATCAATTTGTACCAACAGCAGAACTTACACAGGGAAGCCACAGGGAGTAGGTTAATTGTGAGATTGTGAAGAAAAATAACACTTGCTACAAAGCAATTAAAAGCTGCTCTCATGAGTGTTCAGAGTCCTTTTCAATTTACTTAAAACAAACATGTTTCCCTAAAAAGGGGAAAAAAAAATCAAAACCCCTCAACCTTCAACACTAGGCTCATTACTCCCTCCAGATTCTTCCAAAACAAGCGCTCACACTGTGCTTTTAAAGTGACTAGGGAAATATAACCAAAATATTCTGCTGTAAGGACCTCAAATGCGTCACAAATGCTCAGTACAGCAGGGAAGGGTCAGCCTTGTGCTTACACAGACTTGGGCACATGGAGATGTCACTGCTGCCTCCCAGGGAACAAACACTGGGGTGGAACAGCATCACCCTCATTCCACTGAGGGGAAAAGCCAGATTTGCTCAGACTTTTCCAGAGACAGAACTGGGGCACGGAGCTCTCTGCACAGACCAACGCTGGCTTTCCTCAGGACTCATCCCAGATGCTTTTCTGAACTCAAAGCACCACTGTGGCAGCAAAGTTATCCTCCACACTGGCCCCAGTGTCAGGCTGGGCTCCACCTGCTGCACTGGGACCTGCATAGCCACAGAGACTCCTGATCCCACCCAGTGCCACCCTGCAGGAGGCAAATCCCAGCCTTTTGGGAGGGAAAAGGGCTCCCAGACAGGGCTGGTGTGGTCACAAAAGCAAGCAGTGCTCAGTGCCTTCTCCTGGGCAGCAGCTCCATCTCTGCATTTTCCTGCACAAGTGAAGGAATGGGGCTGTATCACATCAAAGACACTGCAGCAAGGGCTGCATCACCAAAAAAAAAAACTCTTTCCACTAGAAAATGAAAACAAGCAAGTCAAAGAGGAGATAATAAGTTAATAATAATAATAAAGTTTAATAATAAATAATAAATTTTAAACAATTAATAACAGCAAATAAAAGTCAGCAGCTCCTGGGCAGTGACCAGCCCTTGCAGCAAACACCTCTTTGCCTTTCAGACAGCCCTGAGCAGCTCTCAGCCACCCAGCAGTGACTCACAGGGGAGAAAACCACACCAGGGCCTTGGGAATTAGGAGGAGGCTTTTGTAAAGGATATTAAAGCTCATGCTTTGGGGATTAAGTGAGTCTTTATCTGTTAGAGATCAGGATGTGGCTAACAGTAGGGGACAGATTATCTGCATCTGCCACTGGGGAGGATTTACACCTTCTGAAGCATCTGTGCCTGCTATTGTCAAAACCATCCTTCAGCCTGAGCCAGCAGCTTCTGCAGGCAAGGAATGCAAAGCTTTCTAAGTTGTGTGCAAAGGTCCTCGAGTGGCAGCATGCAAGGCTTTTGAAAAGACTTTTCAATAATTTAGAAGAACAGAAATGAAACCTTGATTGTACCGGGCCATGAAGGAGTTAATTTTTAATTGTAAAAACATGGACTGGCTCTGACTTGGGAAATTTACCAAAGGAAACATCCATCCTCAACCCTGGTGTTTAATAAAAGCCAGAAAGTCTACATGCTGGGCAAAGAGTCCCCTGAAAACATCCTGGATTTTCTACAGCTTTCCTTTAGAGCAAAAAAAGGTGCATAAAAGGCTTTGGCCCACAAATGGGAAAGAATCCAGATCTTCACTCAATCCATCCCTCCATAAAATCATGGCTGTAAACACAGAAAACAGCTGCTGCTCAAGACAGGGCCATGGTGTGGCCATCCCTGGGGTACCCACGTGTGCAGCAGGTCAGAGTGCACACTCTCAAAGTATTTTCTGGGCTTTCTCACTCTGCTTTCCACCATCTCCAAGTTCTTTAACACCAGCAGAATGAGTGATACCCATTTAGCATTACAGCACCAAAAACAAACAGCTCATTAAACCTCCAGAAAGCTATTTCGGAGAAATATATCAGTTGAAATATTCCCAAAATTTATCTTCCAGAAAAGCTGATAATCACATGCTCATAAGAAACAAATGTTCAGCCAGAGTCAGTTTTGTAATATATTAATTAACATAATTTTCATCGGCAGTGACAACAGGCCATCTGCTACTCTGGCATCACAAGAGACTGAGTTCCAAGCCACTTTTAAGCTGTTTCTTGTTGTGCATGGCTGATTTTCATCTAAAAACTAAGCATGAGTTTCTCGTCTCTTTTTGGATAAGCGCTTCCCAACAGGCAGCAAAGAAACTTTTTAGCCTGGTAACCCAATCCCCTGTACCAGCTGCAGTGTGGCACCCAGCAGCTGGTACAAGGGCTGTTACTCCAGTGCCCATGCCAGCATCCTGGCTCAAAGTCAGAGCATATCCCAGCAGGAAAAACCATCTACAGGAACAGTCAGCATGACTCTCTCTGCAATAAATTAAGTGCAAACTTCAATGGCAGAAGCTATTATCTGGTTTATCAATAACATTGGCCAAGGGGCATTACTGCCTCCAACACAAACTCACTGACTTACAGCCAACTGGTGACCTCAGCAATCTCATTTTTATTTCAGAGGTAGTGAAAATGCCAACAGAAAACCATGGCTGTTTGTCCTGTCTCCAACTTTCAGTTTCATAGTTTATACAGATACAAAAACAGGAGAGGTTTTCCTTACTCCTATTGTCACTTACAGGCTCCCATAACTCAAAGTCATTGTTTAACTACTCCCAAATAGCACCTGAACCTGTAGAGCCCCAGGATGAATAACCATCATTTTGCCAAAGACAAGGGTTTAGGAAAACCACTCACATACTGGGCAATAAGTCTTCTGAACTTCAAGAAGAAATAACAACCTCAGTGTAAAGTTGAAAAGCAAGTTCATTTACTCTGCTATTTATAGCTTAATTATGTAGATGAGCAAGCTATTTCCAAGTCAGATCTGATAAACTGCAATAATTTTTAATACAGAAAATCCCTTGGTAGATGAGGTTCAGTCAGTCCCCAGCTTTGAATCCAAGCTCTGCAGGCCAGAATGGTTTCTTGAACATCATGCCACACTCAGATCCTCACTGGGGCTTCAAAAATCACACAAAGTTGATGTTCCTGGTAGTTTTGAGATCTGCTGATCCCTCTCCATCTTGGTGATTGCCACTGAGTCCCAACTGCCCCTCAGAATCACCACAGCCCCTAAATTTTTGAGAGAGAGGATGCTCTATCCTTCACAGGTCTGTAAGACACTGGGCAAACTGATGTTGATGGCTATTAACAAATGTAACCAGGTCAGCAGTGAACATTCTCAGGCTTTGACACACATTTCCCAAATAAAATCTTGCAACACTGATAAAGGTCATTTACCAGAAATCAATATTTGGAAACAGACTCCTGAGTGCAGCAGATTAGCACTGGTGACAATGATATTTACTTTCACTACAAGTAATATTTGCAATAATAGAGCACTGTTTCATCCTATGTGTGACACACACAAGGAAACCTAAACTATTTAAATGTAAATGAGAATGTTCATATCTGACACCAAGATTTTGCCATTCACTATTTGCCAGAAGTATTAAAGGATTTCTATTTACCAATTTCAGCAGGTTCAGTGAACCATGTGTGCTTTCCACCAGGCATTTGGGTGGAAATGTAGCTCTTGCCTGACCCTTTCCAGTCTCCATCCCATAGATTACATTAATCCTCTTGTTTGTTCTTTAATTAAATGATTCAATCTTCCAGGCAGTCTGTGCACAGATATCAGCAGATAAAACTTTTATAAAAACCCTGACTGTACTCACAGGAATAATCTTTACCATGTTAATTAGCAACCAGAATCACAAGGAAACACACCCAAGATAATTAAGAGAGAAGCACACAGAGAGACATTTTAAGTATAGCAACTCCAAATTTCCCCAAGTTCCAGATTCTGGCTGTTGCTTCTTATCTCCAATAAGCATGGAAATACATGACCTGACAGAGCTGGGAGGATGTCTCTTCCAGAAGGTCTTTTAATGGGCAAATTAAATAAATATCTGCTCAGGCAGGCTGAAGCAAAGTTGATCCTCTCTGGTAACAAACACTTCAATTCCCAAGATCCCTTCAGAAGATGTTTTATAATACTTTATGGTGACATTTAGCATAGGGACCAATGCACTGTCTCAGGCACCAACCTACAGGAGAGCAATTCATCTGGAAACAGCTGAGACTTCTGGGGAGAGACAGACTCATAACCTGGAAAAGTCCATAAGCTCTGAAAAGGCTTTGATGGATTTTGATGGATGATGCAAAGAAGTTAGTTATTATTTAACTTCCATTTCAGTTTTCTCTCCTTTAATAAGATGATTAATTACACAGTAATCCTAGAAACTGGTCACTGCAACAACACAACCATCAGCTTTTAGCAGTTATCCCAAGGAAATGATACAGGCTTCTTTGATTCACTAATGATATTTCAAGTGAGAAAAATCTTGTATTTAAGGGGGGAAACAAATTTACAGAAACTCTTTGAAGTGCTGCCTCTACAGCAATTAAAAAGTGACAGCCTGCAGAGAACAGGAGGATATGTTCTATTTTTGTATAGTGCTAAATAGGTAATGCCATGCCAAGACCAATCAAGGCTGAGGCCAGACTAGCAGATATTCCCAAGAAATGCACGAGCACACATCTGCCCCAAGACACTGCCAGCAAAGCCTCCCTGCATCCCACACAGGGCAGGGAAGGTTTGGGCTGGGCATAGATAAAAACACATTTGCTGGAAAACAGTCTTTATAAAAACAGAAGATGTAAAGCATGAGGCAATCTGGCATTTTCCTGAGCACTCACTCCAATGCCACTCTCTGTGAACCATCAGGTGCTTTGGACACTGCTGTGCCCACCTGCCCACAGTGGCACAGGATAAGGCTCCTTATGAAGGCTTTTAACACCAAGCCAGAGAGGTCTGGAACATCTGAGCCAAGAAAAGGAAAATTATGTCATTAAACTCTCTGAAAGTATTATATAAGACATGATCCCTCCTGGCACATAGGGCTCTGAAGAAATGACCCACAGGTCTCTTGCAGTTTTGTATCTCAAACGTGCAAAAGAGGAATCTTCCACACACAGCTAATGAAGCACCAAATCTATATTTATCCTTCACCAGGGGTAACACTTCAGTAGCTCAAGCAGATAACATTTCTTTTGCAGTCCAGACAGCTTTAAAACAAACACAAGATTTGAAAAATATAATGGTTTTGATTGACAAAGTTATGAACTTCAAGTGCTTTGTATAAAAGAACAAGTTTGTCTTTAGTTACCTAGTGCTGAGGGTGTGATGTGTTTCACCTTGTTCATAATTCAAGACAGTACATGTTTTTGCTGTTAAGGACATTGTTAATTTGAAATCTAATCATTTGGAGAGAAGTCATAAGTGCTTTCAAGTGCTTTCAGTCACATTTCCACAGTCTTACAAAATTTCAGAAGCCTTTCCTCCAGAAGACTTGCACAAACAACAGGAGAATGCTATGAATAGATGAGACCAGAAGGTACCACACCATGGTGGCACTTCTGTACACAAATGAAGCTGGTAAGAGATGACAAAATGACATTTTGTCTAACAGACACAATCATTTACTACCTATAAGAATGCCACATGCCACTCCTAATAAGCAATCTGAATATTTAAGTGCACTGCACGACCCAACCAGGGTCTCTGACAAAGATGTGCAAAGGATTGCAGCTTCCCTGTGCCCAGCTCTTCCTCTCCTCACAGGCAAACATGGCTAATAGTCACTTAGTGATCACTGAGCCAGGGGAGCCACCAGCATGTGCTCCCTGCCCCAAACTCTCCAGCTCACAGCCAAAGCAGTGGTGGCACGCTCCTGCCACTGCCACGCAGTGTGTGGCTGCAAAAGAAGAAACCTTTCCATGCTGTGTGACAATTCTGCTGATAACAAGCCTTTAAAAATCTGAAACATGTGAATGAAAGCTTTTGTGGTCAGACAAATGGCCCACATGCTGGCAATTAAATGATATACTGGCAATATGGCTGAGTGTCAGCAACCAGGACACAAAAGATCTTTCTGACTTTCAGAAACTTGGCTGGGACTCCAAATACTTCTGTAAAACTCAGGATCCACAGCATCCAAACGGGTCTCCAGGATTCCTTGATGGGCCAGGGGGCAGGAGCAGGCTGAAAGTCCACATTCCCCACAGGGAAAGCTCTGTTTTTGCAGCAGGTTGCCAAGCTGTGTCTCAGGGCTTTCCCATCCTGCACACCCTCTCATTGAGTAAACCCTCACATCCTTGGGTCTAGAGTTTCAAAGCACACAGGCCCAGCCCAGAGCTTGGCTTTAGCTCCTGTCCAGCTGGCTCCATGCTCCACTCCCTCGTGTAGGGAGTCAAGACACGAGCCAACTGCAAACACAAACCAAATCCCTTCCAAGCTCCTACTGGCTTTAATCTCTTGCTTATTGCAGTAACCCTGAACTTACAGATGTTACGTGTACAGAATAAGGAGGTGGGATTTCTTTTTTCTTGGTTTACATATATTTCACAAAGTCAATGCCCCCAAGTTTTCTACACATAACTGAGTGCCAGTTCTGTCCCCCTTTCAGACCACGCTGCTTCAGGGAAGCACATGATGAACAAAAGCAGCAGTTGACTAAATTTACATGCTCCAAATGCCACTTAATCATCAGAAAAAACAAAATCTGGTAATAAAACTGCATCTACTAACAGGTCACTAAAGTCTAGGCTAAATTCATGGGCAAGCCTTACCCTGCACACACACACTGCCATTTTTCACACACTGGTGTCACCCAGATGTTGCTGTGCTTGTGGCACTTGGTAAGGCAATAGGGATAACTGAAATAGATGTACTGAATCTGACCATTCACAAACACAGACAGAAAATCCCAGGCACTGGCTCATGTTTTGATTCCCAGCAAAGAGCTTGTGTTTAACTTAATTTTGTGCTTCATGTTGCAATTGATAAATAAGACAGGGCAAAGCATGACTAAAAGCTTGATTCCTCCCCCCAGAGTACAAATCATCTCCTTACCAGTAAAACACCATACAGTGAAGAACTTCAGACTCATGGCCAAGAGTGGTCTAACAGGCAAAGGCACCATTTTCCACACCAGAGCCTTGAGCCAGAAACACTAAATCCCACCTGAAATCTTTCCCATTACATCAGAAAACTGACATTTGAATTCCTGTATACAAAAGTGAAATAATTTCCTTTTCATTTCCTGCAGGCAGAAAAATAGTCCCTCCAAAGGAAGGAAGTATTCTTCTTATAATTAAAGTTTGGATTCAGAGTTTTGCAGCAATGCACTGCCCTGAGTTTGCAGATATGTCATTAGGCGCGATTACTTGGAAGATCCTACAAAAATGAAAAATGAGATGGTCAAACTCTCTAGTACAGAAATAATTGCTTTTATGTTGGATTGCTTGCTTAATTCCAGGGAAAGGTAGTCTCTGATAAACTGTAGTCCTTATCACATTTCCAAATGTGCAATGCTACAGCTCATTTAAGTTTCCCTTCCTTATCTCTGCCTTTCCTCAATACCACTCCAACTTCAAAACTCATTTCCCTTCCCTTCTTATACCAAATATCGTTGCTATTGTTGCTGCTCTAAAGAAACTAGTCTGTATATACAGAAGGAAAACATGCAAAAATGTAGGAAGCCTTGGCCTTGAACTCCCCCAATGCCACCACACTTTGCATCTGAAGTTAAATCATCCCTCCCTGGCTGAGCAAAGAGCGGCTGTAACACTACAGCTGCAAACAGAAGATATTTTGCTATCTACAGGCAAAATAGTCTGGCAAAAGTTTCATTATTTTAAAGAACAGAGTAAAATTCCTATGGTAGCAGGGAGACAGCAATTAGACATAGCCCAGAGGGCTGACCAACACAGTCCAGAGTTCCCAGTGATTTGTAAAAGCTTTCTGACCAATCTTTGGTGGTTTTTATTTCTCCCTAGAAATCAGAGCAATCTGTCTCCTGAAGACACAAAGCAAACATAACACCAGAAAAAAATAATAAAGACATAAGAGAGAGATGAAATTGCTGATGGATGTTGCTGGCAAAACTTCTGTACAAGCCTACCTTCTGCTCTCTTCAAATGGGCTTTGCCACGCTGGGCCCATTTGTTAGACCACAGCCACTGCCAAACTGCAAGATGATACCCCTTGACAGTAACACAACTCATTACTCCCTGATTTATGGAACAAGAGCTCGGGAGGGGCCAGCACACAATCTGGGGAAAAAAAAAACCACCAAACACCAAATCCATCCACAGAGGTGACATTTATTAGGTTTACGCATTTTATAGTAGCATTAAGTGTGCTCCTAGAAGAAGCAGGGAAAATGTGCTTATTCAGAAGGAAAATTCACTACTTGTACCTCCCAGCCTGCTTTATTACACAGCAAGTGCTCTGTTTAAGGACTGGGAGCACTCTCCAAGAGAGCAGCACAGATATCTCCAGGGAGAGACACGTTTGGAGAGCACCTTGTGGATAGAGCCAAAACACTCAGCTTCGAGCTGTGAAGAGTTTACACTTGACAAATATTCAGGTCACAGTAGAAAACACTCCTTTTATCTTCTCCCCTGAAGGCTCCCAGACCAGGACACCACCTCTTCCTTCTTTACATCTGGAGCTGCTCCTCCACACAAGCTCACCTTGCCTTTGAGTTCAAAGGCTTTGGGACATGCAGGGGGCCAACAAGAAGCAAAGAATTAGCGGTGCCTCCTGACCTTTCTTCCTCTCCTGCTGCCTCCTCATCTCAGGTCGAGTTCTGCAAGGTGTTCTTCCCTAGAAGCCTATAGAAGTGCAAACACAGTCCCAGCCAGGCTTGGTGTGCACTGCAGCAGAGCTCAGCAGCATCTCTGTGTGCCCTGTCCCCAGTGGCCCTTGGACCTCTGCATCCATGGAAGGAGATCTGCTATCTTGGCTACTGCTCCAAAGTTTCCCAAGCTACTGTCACAAGTGACTTCTGACACCCTCAGTATTGCACATAGACAAAAATGTTATTTAATCTTCCAGAAAAGCCACAGGGAGCCAAGATAAGAGGGGACAAAATACCCCCAGAGGTGAACAGCGGGCACCCAAGCTCCATTCCCTGCCAACATGGACAGTCCTTTTCCTGTACAGCCTCCATCAGCCCAGAAAGGGTTTGGGGTCCCTGAGCCCACTCCCCAGATTCCCTTCTGGGGCTCACAGGAGCCCCATGGTGAGGGGAATTTCACAGTACTTTATTGAAAAAAGCTGGTATAGATCAGACAAGAATGCTAAAGGAGGTAACACTCAACATGCCAATCATCCTGCACAAAGCCCCATATGCATGGTCCAGGTAATAGTTACTGATGTGAAGCACTGGTTTTATCTAACACTTGGACCAGGAATTTAAATTGAACTGCAATCCATGAAAATTGCCAAGCTGGAGGTGCTGCTGAGGTAACAAAGTGAAATGACAACTTCATGTTTTAAAAAGCATGCTGTCAGTTTGGGAGGAGAAAACTCATGCTTTGTTTTGTGTCCAAACCAATGAAGTAAGTAGCAGAAAACACAATTTATTTTCACATGTCACACACCTAGTGCATACAACTCTGCCCAGGATCCTTCCCTCTCCCCTGCTCCAATTGCCTGAGAACAAGTTAAAATGAGAATTAAATCTTTAAACAGCTTGTGTTTGCAGGAATGAATGGTGTCAATGCAAACAAGTGCAATTAGTCGATCATAACAAATTGAAAATAAAAAACAACATATGAAAGCTCTATTTTAATGTTATTTAAAGTGACAATATTTAAACATTTTATTACAGAACTAATAAAATCTTGTCACATTATTATCACTTATTACTACAACCAGTGACAATCAATAAATTAATACACACTAATTACAACACTCAACTACAGCAGTTTGATTAGGAAGAGAGGGAAAACACAATGATCAAATCCCTGGAGAAGTGGGAAGGATTTACAGCTCTCTAACAGCAGTGTTACGAACAGCACATTAAATCTCAGACAGATGTTTCCCTATGCAAACAAAGAGCTCAGTGACAAGACCTCTAAGACTATTTTTTTTTTTTTTTTTTTTTTTACACCATAAAGCAGCACTGCTGTAGTTTGCAACACCAGGCAGGCAGCCAGGCACGTACAAAACCACACGCACACACTTGAAAAACATGAAACACTTTCTCCTAAGCGATGCCATGGTCATCAACGCTTGGTTCAAAGCCATGCTTTAAAAAAAACCTCAAACCTTCAGACTTCGACACTACAAAAAGTTAACTTATTTTTACATGCACGTAGTAAAAAAATACCGACCAAGCAGCTTCCTGCAGGCAGATCTTCTATACCTTTCTGTGTGGTCACCATGGTTAAAAACTATTAAAATCATGAGATTTTGAAACTGACCTTTACAGTAGCTTCAAACTTAGTATCTGAAATGGGATGAGGGTAGACAAAGAACAAGACATAGTGAAAACAAGATGTGCAAAGCCTCTAGAATAGTTGGAATGTACTGTCACTGCAACACCTGGGTGGTATTAAAACGTTTCAGCTAAACTGCAGATTGCAAAGCTCATTTAGCACCAAAAGGTATTTGGTGTTCTCTCCAGGTACCCATTACTGTGCTGCTTACGATAACAGAAAACCTGAGAAAGGCTGACAGACACCCTTTAATTAGAGGGGACTGCAAGTGCACTTAAGGCAGTACAGTTGGCCACAGGGGGAAAAAAATTAAATATCAGTGCTTTCCTTCATAAATTTGGAGCACCCTCTGCATAAAGGATATGGGTGATCAGTTCTCTAACTGAACTGAAGCTCTTTCACTTGGTTTGCCAGGAGCTGCTCAGAACTCAGTCCTGCAACCCTTCCCAGCTCCTCAGCCAGAATAAAAAAAAAAAAATAAAAAAATTAAAATATCAACTTTCTTCTCTTTAGACATTGCCAACAGTCATCTCTTTTGACACACTGCATTTTTTGGCACAACACTTAGGAGTTGCATCACCCTTTCAGCCCCACAGTTAAAAGGCATCACCATGCACAGCACTGATGCTTTGGAAACCTGACCTCATCGCTGCTGAGAAGCAAATACTGCTTTGGACTGCCTTTCCCTCCCTTCCCCAAGGTGATGGTGATGAAGCCTTGTGCCTGCCACTTCATGAGATGCACGGCTGAAGTTCAAACTTCTGACAGAGGTACCACAGTTACCATTTTCCATAAGGGATGGATCAGAGCGCTGAGCTGATGTGCTGGGCTGTGTCATCTCACGTCAGATGGAAATTCCCTGCCTGACAGTGCCTTTGTGAACCTGCTCTTACACTCCCTGTGTGCAAGTCCTACAAGGTCACCCAGAGAGGCTGATCCATGCCCAGGCTGTCTCTCCCCTCCTCCTTGTGCTGCTGTTTTACACACAAGCAGCGATGCTTTGCCTAACAAAGTACTCCTCTGGTCTTTGCACAAGCCTTGCAGCCAGATCTCACAATGAAAAAAAATAAAAAATAAAAAATCCTCTTAGGACACAAAACAAGCTGTAAAGCTCAGCTGGGTGAGAAGGACAGCCACATTCCCAGTGCTCTGCTGCTGCAGCTGAGTGGGATCCAATGGCTTGAGTTACACAGGTCAAGCTTGATGATCCAGCAGTCCCCTTGACCTAGAGCTGAAAAACCACCTTAACTAAGGAAGATTTTATAAATTAAACATGTGCATAGAGCAGTAACAGAGAATCTTCTGAACCTTGACTTCAAAGTTCTTTCCTAGAGGGAATAATAAATATTTTTAGAACTACATTTGTGAAAGACAGATGTGATCTAGAGTAGTTACTAAACCTTTAGATCTTAAGTATCTCACTGTAGGAGGGATGAAGTACAGAAGAGAAGGAAAAGAGCAATTTCTGACAGATGGTGTAATTGTACCTCTGGACACCTTTGCATTAAGGTCTCAAGGTTACTCCAGTTGAGTTTTGACTTGTAGCTAATAGACATGAATTACCAAAGTAACCATGATGCCAGGTACCTGCACAGGCACGATCTTTCTATTTAGTGTTGACTAGAGCTACTTTATTTTAAATGTATATATATGTATATATATATATATAGTGTTTATAGATAGATCACTATAGACAATAGTGTACATATATTACTATTTATTGTATTTACTTCTAAGCAGTGGTGACAGAGAAAGTCTATTTCAGTAACGTTTTGGGTACAAATGGAATATTCACTCTAGGGAAAACACAATGAAAAACAGATGCTTTTGAACCATTTGAAAAATCATCCCTTAATCTTGCTGACACAGTGATAGGCAACACTGTCATTCATAAAAGTCAAACAGTCTGATTTGTAGAAGGTGTCAGGCTTCACAAATAGCATGAGCTATTTGTTAGGGAGATAATGCATCAACTTTTCTTTAGGAAACAAACACTACATTAAGTTAATTTTAAATCCAACAGTTTTTTTACTTCAGTTGAATCTTTAATCACACTGTCGTTCAAACAAATGGACTTGGGGTTTCATTTCTCCTCTCTCCTGGTATTTTGATAATTCAACTTCCTCTAAATGGTTTCAGCACCATTGTCTACAGCAGCCCTGGATGTCCCACTCCAGTGCTCTCCAGCAACATGGATATGGAGCCAGAAAATATTCACCACATCTTGTCCTTCCTTCCCCACCCAGTAGATGAAAATACCCTTCTGCATCTCTACTAATGCCATTGCTTTTATAGCACCTTTACCTACCACACACTATTAGGGAGAAAAAAAAAAGGCAAAAGTGTTCCTCTGTGGCAAAGAAAGATATTTGCAAAAGGGAAGACAAACCCTCTCTCTCACACACACACACACAGCACAACAGTCCTGGAACTCAATGACAGTCGCTTCTCACATGACAGCTCAGGCACAGGGATAATAAAAAGAGAAAAAAATGTTGGTATGAACCCCATATATCAAAGCCTCACCAGCTGTAGTAGGATGGAGCTGTGTTGTTAATGAATACCACAATCCCAATTTCCACAGTCCAGACTGCACCCTCTGGTTCTCCAGCAGCTGACAGCAATTTCACAAGTCAGGTTTCCCCAGGTCCCAGGCAGGGACATGCTTCTCCCTCCTCCCTCCTCCTTTTCAGGCCTTTTTTTTTTGCACACCACCATCTGGCAAGCTAAGCACACATCAAAAACTGCCCTTTTGAAATAGAAGGAGCAGAAACCAAAAGTCAAGCTGTGCATTTCCAGCCAGAGGGAAGAACAGCCTTTGTAGCCCCCTCCTTTCCAAAGCCATGACTGAACACCCATCCCAGCTGTGGCTGGAGCCCATCCCATCATCCCAGTGCAGGTGGGAGCTGAAATTCCTGGCTCAGCATCTCTCCCAGT
>JANRMJ010156057.1:0-12802 GCA_025584955.1 Alethe diademata
TCTTTTTATTAAACCTTTTAATTCTCCCAAGACAGTAAACCGTGTTTTTCACAAGCCCCGACTGGTCCCTGCAGCACACAGAGGAAGCTCCCAGAGAGGGAACAGCCCTCCTGTTTCCGGGCCCTGTGCTCTCCCCTCAGGCGGCTCTCCCCACCCCACGTGAAACCAGCACAGCAATATATTTCTCCCTGCTGTAGTTGTAAAGGCTAATAACAACTTTGTGCAAATCAGATTAAATTAGGATGGTGTGTTAAGATTATTTCCCTTTCGTTTAATTCCAATGGCCCCTAGTGCAAGAAGGAGCATTGCAAATCATCCAAAGTTCAAAATACGATATAATGGCACAAAATGAACCCTTGCATGAAAAACAGAAAGAGCTCGATCTCTTTAGTTCAGCCAAAAGAAACTTAAAGGAACTATAACGAGATTATAAATTTCTATGAAGGGAAAATACCTTGTATAACAGGTGCTTTCAGTTTAGCAGAATACTGAGTAAAAATTTAAAAATGCTTGTACCAGGCACCCAAAGAATCATTTGGTTTCCTATATGTTGGAAAAGTGTCTATCAAATAAAGCAGAGGTTAATGTTGGCAAGTGCAGAGGGAATAAAGTTAAGGCTTTTAATTGCAAGGGCAGTGAAGCACCAAAACTTATTAAAGTCACAGTGAATTCTCCATTACTGTGCAGAGAGAAGGGATTTCCTTAAATTTCAAGGTACTGTTCAAATTATCATGAACTTTAGGAAAACTCCTGGTTTCTCTGCTGTGGGAAATCAAATTAGGTAACTTCAATTGTTCCCTCTGACCATGTGAGGTTGTCATTGGTGTATAGAAGAGATTGGTCAGGATCATGCAGTCTTTGCACTGCTGTGTCTCCCATTCAACTTGCAAAAGGGAGGAAGGAAAAGTGCCATGAGACATTTGGATATTGCTGAACTGACAGTTTTTCTTCCTCCAGAGACAGGCAAATAAAAACAAATGAACCTAAACAGATGGCACAGAATCACAGAAAAGGCTGGAAAAGACCCCTAAGATTGGGTCCAACCATTTACCCAGCGCTGCCAAGCCCACCACTAAACCATGTCCCTAAGCAACACAGCTACATGTTTTTGGGAACACTTCCAGCATGTTGTAGCATTATATCTAGGACTGCTAAATCTGAGAAAACAAATGCAGGCACAGAACTCCTTGTTCCCAAAATGGGAAGAACCACCTACTTCATCTCCTACCCATCCAGGATCAGTCTCAACAGCACTGCATTATTTATTCAGGGATGATATATTTATTGCAAAGCATCTTTTATCATGTGCAGAGGCTTCACTCAGCTGAAAAATCCAGATAATAATTTCCAGTCACAACAGTATAATGCCCATTAATTTGTCCAGTATTTGTCAAAATAACATTCATCCTGATGAGCTAATGTATAATATTAGGGTGAACACCATCTTTATGACATTCTTGTTGCTGTTCAGTGCTCGGTAAACTCAACTTTTGCTATCAAAGCACATTTGTAAATAAACAACCTCATGCTTATAAGGCTCCCTGAGCACCATATCAAGCATTAAATGAGGTTGTTATTAAGGTGGGCTCCAACACTTCTGGTGATGAAGCTGAGAATCTCTGGGCTGCAGAAGGATGAAAGCAGAAAAAAATTAGTTAATGTCACAGTGCTTTATCCAACAGTAATACAGACCAGCTGGCTTTGGCCAGGGTAACAAGGATCAGTTCACCTTCTCTATGAATAACATTTTTCCTTATATTTATAGGAATTTCCTATATTTCTCTTCATGCGTATTTATTTTCATCCTGGTGACTGGACACCACTGAGAAGAGTCTAAGTACATCTTCCTGATGTCCCCACACTGGGTGTTTAAATACACTGATGAGGTGTTTTCCCTCTCTACGGGCAAACACATCTGGCCAGTTTAGTGATCAGAAGAATGAAATGGGGGCCTTGACATCTGTGGAGTGGTTTAGTGTCAGCCAAAATGAAGATTTAGATAATTTCTCCCATATTTGAATTACATCAGACTCTTCAAGATGGTGCAGCTTCTCTGTCACTCTGAAGAGTAAAGGTGGTGGCAGGGACGAAGAGTCCAGCCCTCCACCCAGTGTCTGAGCTGCTACATTTATTCCATTTCTAGGACAGCTGATGGGTTTGGAAAAGCAGTCTCCAAACCAGGAGAAGCCAGAAAAAAAATAATCAGATGCTGCTGTTTAACACAGATTTTACTGCCTTTCCAGCTTGGAAATCAAATTATTCTTTTTTATCCAGGTCATGACACCTACCCTTGCCCAAGTCCTGGCATTATGACTTAAGTTGTATCCCTCCAAAAATTCTGCAGGTCCAGTCTTAGATCCTAAAATGAATAATAATGGGCAGCCCTGCAGATGTCCCTGGGCCAAGCACAGGCAGCAAACCCTCCTTTAACCAGCCCAGCATGAGGAACCCATTTTGCAAATCTTGTAAAGGCAGATCTCCCAAAACCTTGCAGATCTATCTGGTTAAGATGTTTCTGTTGCTGCATGATAAAATGAGTATGAAAAACATGGCTCTTTCTTCATGCTCTCAGGACCTAACATTAACTAAGTTCTGTTCTTAGCCCAACTGCTTCCTGCTTGACATTTATCTGTAGCTTTGGTTCTAAAAGTCAGTTTGCACAGCCTGTTCTGTTTTCCTGCAGGGAAATCACCATCTGTATTTGCCACTGTTTGATGATTAGCCACAGGTAGCATCACACTCTGCTTTTTCAGGTGTTTGCTCTGGAGAAAGAAAACCTGTTTCAGTGGTTTGAGTTATTATAGGTTCAAATTCTCATCAATCCAAAACTTTCTGGTTTAAAGAGTCTGTTTTCTCCAAGTGGTGATGGTTTCCAGCCATGGGGTACCACTACCAGGAGTGACTGTGAAAATCATGCTGAGGTCCATCGAGCTGGCAAAAGTCAAAGTCCAGACCATAAATCCTGTTCACAAAAGATGCAGTCCATTATCCTGGCCTCATATTTGTTAACTGCTCTTGGCAGTATGAAACATCAAAAATACGTATGGAAAGAAACAATAGGAGAATTGCACGCTGAGGAAAAAAAACTATTTCAAAACTGTATTTCACTGTTACACCCATGTGACTGGTTTTAGTGTCTCTGCAGAAGAAGCAAGGAAGATATGCCTGATGAAAGAAGGTTTTGCTCAAGAGAAATGTCTTGGAAAATTAATTTTAAAAAATGAAAAGCATCAAAGTGATAAGGACACTGAACTTTCTTTTGCTTTCCTGGCAGGAAACCCCTGGCTATTAAGGAATTATTTTTGGATGAAATTATTAAAATTTGATATAACACACTTTTTCCACAGAAGCTACAAAATTTGCTGGCCAAGTTCTCCCTTGAAATAGTGAGAATTCTGTACTGGTGGAATAAGGAAAGATGTAAGAGATTTGAAAAGCTACTTTGTTAAATGTACAAAAAAGAGTTTAGTGAGGTTATAACAAGAACTTCAGGGTTTGTTAACACATTTTGTAGGTTGTGCACTTACCAGCCACGGCTCAAAGATTCGGGGAACCTTTTCAGCTCAGAACATGAACAGCAAAACTCTCAAATCCAAGAGCAGGTTTAGACTGAGCTCCAGAACTTCTTTTCAGAAGAAAACAAAGACTATTTACAGGAGCATGTAGTAACAGGACAAGGGGAAATGGCTTTAAACTGGATGAAAATAGGTTCAGATTGCTTATTAGAAAAAAAAAATAATCACCATGAGGGTGGTGAGGCTCTGGAACAGACTGCCTGGGGAAGGTGTGGCTGCCCCAGCCCTGGCAATGTCCAAGGCCGGGTTGGATGGGGCTTGGAGCAGCCTGGGATGGTGGAAGGAGTCCCTGCCCATGGCAGTGGGGTGGAACTCGATGTTTGAGGTCACTTCCAATCCAAACCATTCCATGTTTCTGTGGAGAGCTGTCTCCACCCTGATTGGATGACTGGGGAAGGATTTGAGTCCTTCTCCACATCTGTAGTGAGAGCTGCAGGGATTTTTTTGTGTATCCAGCCATTGTTGCTTCTCTCCTCCCATTGTTTGCTTCTCCTTCTTTCCAGGGTCACCAAACCAGCTCAGTAATAGACTTCTCATTTGCATATTCATTTCTCAGATGAACAGAAATGCCATGTACTGATGCTTAGGCAGCAGCAGACAGTGCTGCCAACACCCAGCAGTGCAGAGTCCACAGCAGCCTTTAAACACAGCACCCACCTTTAGGACTCCTTATTCTGCATTTGTTGCCTAATTCCTCTCTTGTAAGCATTCTGCATTCACCAGGTAGGTAGCACAAGCTTACCTGGTAAACCCAGGCCTGTAACAGCCTGAAAATTACCCCTGCACTGTGTTAATAATGTGGAAGCATCTTGAATGTGCTGAGTATGATCTCCTGTGAGCACTGCCTGTGTCCTCACTTTCACCATTGCACTCCAGCCCTTTGTGCCATTTGAGGCACTTTGGTGTTGGAGGTGCCTGCCCAGCACTGGCAGCTGGGACAGAAAACATCCTGGTGATGCAAAACCTTCTGCAGAAGCACCTGGAGGCCATGAGACACCCTCAAAAGCATCTGAAAGGGCATGAGAGAACTTCGTCTGGAGTCTGAAATATTAATTTGCAGTCAATCAGGCACAGTCTTCATGGAAAAATGGGACCATGCTGACCATATTTATACTAATAGAGAAAATGTGGGGTTTGATTTTACCTTGCATTTGTTTAGATTTGCAGGCTCCCCTACAAACTGAAAGGACATGAGACAAAGTGATCAGAGGCATGAGGAATAACCAGAGACATCAGGAATCCACAGACAACAAAAGATCCCACAATGTGTTTGTCAAAACTGCCACTGTTATAACACAGAACACAAAATCAGAGCACAGCAAAAACCAAGTGAAACTAATAAAATAAAAAATATGGGTAAGCACATAAAGGAAATTAAAAATAAAAAAAAGAAATTACTTGAAGTTTTATGTCATCTAATTTTTTTTTAATATCCAAATCTTTTCTGCCTAGAGAAGAACATGTCATCCCCATGGTTTATATTTCTCTAAGATAAGTTATTAATCTGTTTAAACTGCTCCAGACTGTAATTATCACTCTTTTCTGTGAAACCAAAGCTTGAAAATTTTTGATCTTTGGTATTATTTACCGAAGCTGTCCCTGACTCAACAGCAACCTCATAATAAAAACTGTAATCAATATCTTATTATGGATTTTTTGAGGTAAATTAGCTTTTATTCCACAGACACCTATGCATTTTCTTGTTTTAGTGAGCCTTTTCTCACTAGCCATCCACTCCTTTTTCATTTAATCTCAAGTCAAAAACCAGATCTCATGATTTATTTTGAAAGGAAGCAAAACAAATGGAATTTTCAGATGAAGATGAATGTCTGTACAGTGGAAGCAACAGGGACCCAGGAGACTTGAATGGTCTCATCTGGCTGTGATTTGAGAGATCTGAGACTGAAGAGAGTCTTCATTTCAAGCTGTAGCCACCTCTTCTCTTCCAGCCATAGCTGTAGCATGCCTTTTACTGAAATAAAACAGGTAATCTTTGTTTCAGCTCAACTGTAACTCAGGAAGGAGGAGCAGCTGCAAGAAATGAACAGTGGAACAATACTGAACTTTTGCCCATGCTGACTTCTGTAAATAATATTCCAGACAGGGAGAGCTTACAGCCCCTGTGAAAAACCCTTACAAACTCTGAAAAATTCAAAATCCAGAGCAGACCTCTTGCTATCAACCTGGTTTTCTTGAGTCATTATTTTCAATTAGTATTTTTTTAATAATCTTTTTTTTTTCTTCCTTAATTTGTTAAAGCTGTAATGAAAGAACTGCAATGTGTAAATGAATGACCAATATTTAGGACTGAACCTATAGCAAAATCAATTAATCAATAAATCAATAAATTTTTATTATTCTGGTTGCTGGGCAATAAGGTTACATTAAGGATATTTCAAAATTTTCAAAGAAGTCTTTATCACAACCTTCATTAAATAAAAAAATGTGCAGTTTGAAACAGTCAACAAATTCTGTTCATGCTATTATGTAATGTGTTAAAATAATAGAAATTAAATTGGGAGGCTTCCAGTAGCAATGTAAGACTGAATTGAAATGTGATGGATGGGTTTGGAGATAGGAAACTCTTTGGAATAAAAGAGGTTAAAAAATGAAATTACAATAAGAAACTCTTCAGAACCACAAATAAGCTTGATGGAAAAAGAAAATGGGAAAAGTAGCAGTCTGAAATTGCAGAGCAGGAGGCATCTTTATTGTCATGTTGATGCTGCCTCAACCTGATGTCCATGTTCACATGGTCTGTCAGTCTCTGTGTGCCCCAGGTCTTCTTTAAGGTATTTGGCCAGGGGAATCAAAAGCAAAGAAATCAATGTCCTTATTTTGTATCCCATGTTTGGCTTTTTTTTTTTCGTGGACAGGACTGAACCAGACCTGCTTCCCACCAGCCTCCTGTTTCTAACCCTCTGCACCCACAAGCCACAGGGAAGCCAAATTCACCCTGGCACAGCACTCATGGGTGATACAGCACAAGCTCATCTTTATCCTGCACCAAAATTTCCTTCTTCTCCAGAGGCTTTTCCAAGGTTTCCCACACCAGCAACTGAGCTGACATAAATTCAGCATCCCACTTCTCATTCCACTGCCAAGGTGAAGCAGTCAGGGGCAAAACCCTTCCCTGCTACACCCTCTACAAACTCTCAACTCAGTTGTTTATTGCAATAAGGGGGTACATTCTGTATAAGACTTTTATAAATCTTTTTTTCACATGGGCAGATGGTATTTATAGTGTGTTTAGAAGCTGTGGGGGTAAAGGGCAGAAAATTTATAACCTTCCCATCCTGCAGTGTCCAGGACATTTTCAGTGTGTGGAAATGCTCAGCTCTTTGGAGGAAGGCACTCTGAAGGATCTCGGTCAGTCAGCAGCCAACATTTGCTTAACGTCCCATTAATATTTAAACAACAAATCTGTCAACAGATTAATTGGCACTGCCACTTTCCAGCAGTTTTATGGGCACTTCAAACCAGCAGTCTATTGCTAAAAAGGAGCATGTAGCATTTAAATATGTATACATACAAGATAATACAGATATTAAGCACCCTGAAGAAAAAGCAGAATTGTAATCATGCTGTTCTTGTGCTGAATTCCCAATGCTCTCTGCTTTCTCTAGAGAAGCGTTGACAGAAAGAGGTCATCAAAAGTATTTAGGAATCACTTGGGCACTTCTTCCCATGGCAGAGAAGACATTGATATCAAGGACCAAACATAAACTGAAACAAGCAAGGAGGGAGAGAGATTTTTAGATAATGTCAGAAGCCATTTTCTGGAATCACAGAATCATTAATGTTGAAAAAGGCCTCTGAGATCGTTGAGTCCAACTGTTAATTCAGCACCAGCTCTCTGGAGGTTTTCCTATCCCTTTCCCAGCTGCTACTGAGGGAACCTGGACAGTTTAGATTTCAACTGATGTTTAAAAGCTGAAGTTTGGTGAAGGGAACCTTACCTCTGGAATAGTGCACCACTCAAGCCTCATTTGCTTAAATTCAGTGGCTTTCCTTCCTCTATTTTGACAGGCACATCACAGTTAATTACAGGAATCACTCAGTGAAGTGCGCATAGATTAATGCCTGTGCTTGCTCAGATCCATACCAATAGATCTGGGAAAAAATTTGCATGAGTGACAGACACTAGAGTGCATAATTCCCCTGCTCCACTCATTAGCCAAGCATGTACCAGTTTCAGGAGCAGTGATCCAACCTTATTTGCTCTGCAGAGAGATAAAATCCACAAACAAGTGGGAAAGAGAGGAAAATGGGCACAGAGATGGAGACTGCAGGCCCTAATTGATCCTCCACAAAATGTATTTACTTTGTTTTCGTTCCCTGGTGAATTCATTAGCTCTCACTTAGCACCATTCTTTGGTCAAATGCTCAGGGAGGAAATAAATTGAAGCAATTTATTCTATGACTCATAAAATACTGGTTTGTTTCTACTTTTTGACTGTGCAAGCCATGAAAGCACTTACTCTTTGGAAGAGAAATAGTTCTCCCCCTGGCCTCCAGAGATTTTTTTGGAAGAGACTCGCACAAATGTGTGTCTCTGTGTGTGGGCACACTCATAGTAAATTTCATAACAATTTCATGGTGTCACTACCAACAGCTTAGGAACAAAGTACAATCAAGGCATTTGAAGTTTTCTGCCAACCCTCCAAGATTTTTTCTGGAGCCTTTCTCACTGGCACTGCAGATTAGAGGGGTAAATCAAGCCCTCTTGTGCTCCATCAGATTTCCTTCCACAGCCAGAGGCTGAGTGAATGAGGCAGAGCTACATTTCATGTTTATAGAAACTCACAGCTCTTAATTTTAATTAATTTTAATTTTAATTTTAAGCAATCAGGTAACACTTGTGTTCATTCAGCAGCTGTTCTGTGCCTCTTTGGTGAAGCAGGTATCTGCCCATTTGGGAGCAAAGACCATATTTCTGCAATATCTAAACAAAAAGGATTTTCAGATTTACCATTGGGAAAACTTTAAAGTTTACCTACTTACTCTACCAAGCAATCACTCCTTGTTTAATTAGTATTTTCTGGCTCCATCTCAGGGCTGTTTCTTCATTGTAGATTTCTGTAATCAACATTTCACTTCAAACTTATCACAATTATTTGGCTTTACACCTGGTGTTTGAATTGAAAACTGATTTTTTTTTTTTTTTAAGACACATTTTGAAATATTTGCTGCTGACTTTTATTTTCCTTGCTGGGCTGTTACTGAATACACACTCCCTCCTGTAGTGCAGTGTTCCAAATGCCAATAGCTTCAGTTGAGTTTGAACTTCAGAAATAGGCAATTTCTGAACTTCCAAGAGTCTTTGATCCTCTAGAAGCTCATTAAAGTTGCTCCAGAATACAACACTATTTCTGCAATCACTTTTCCTATTAATGCTAATGTCACTTATTAGTAAATGTGTGAGACCCATGGCCTGATTATTTGGAATGAGACGCTATTCCAGGTTTTACCAAAAGAGCTACTTCAATAGGTAAGATTCTGCTACATGGCTGCAAATAAACTGGCTCTGCATTGATTCCTGGAGAGGAATCCTGGAACAGAGGCTAGGCAGAATTAAAGGAATAAAGCAGGTATTTATTAAAAGGCCTTCAAAGGATACACCTGGGGCAGTACAAGAGCCCAGACAAGGCTCCACCCAAGATGGACAATGGGTCATGAGTTTTCACACTTTTATACATTTTGGTCCATTCACATATTGGGGTTCATTGTCCAATTACAACTCCAGGTTAAGCAGTCCCATCCTCCCAGATTGCTCTCCTCAATTTGCCGTTGTTTGCACTTTTTGGGCCCAAAGCTGCAGCAGCATCCTTGGTTCTCAGGCTGGAAAAGGATTGTTTTGTCTGACTGAACTGTGAGGAGAACTTGCCAACACTTTATATGGAGTTCAGAGTTACATACTAATGCAGTATAGAATCTGAAAAATATGAAAGCTAATACTTAAGGCGTCAGCATCATGAGTAAATTATTTAGTGGTAAAAGAGACAAATTCTCTCAGAGTCCCCCCTTGGCTGAAAAACTGGCATCATTGTTCCTTTGCCAGATTCTTCTCAATGAAAGAGAGGAGAAGTATTTCCTGATAATTTTTTTTTAATTATTATTGTTGTTGTTGCTCTTGAAATTGCCATTCCATTACAATTTTTCTTCCCTTTGCACATGAGGGAATGAGAACATCAATAATGTGGGGATTTCTGTCTTCAAGGAAAGATATCGATGTTTGATGAAGAGATATAATCCCAAGGAAACTCTGGCATGGTTATAATTAACACCTCCAAGGGTGTCCATTCTCATTTCTTTCTAAGCTGTGTTACAGCTTTAAGTATTAGCAGAAGTCAGCTGAGAATTTACAGCTTGGAGGCTCAAATGGAAACAGCTTCTCCTAAACTATACCAGAGCTTAAAATGCAATTATAAATCATGTATTTAATTACTCTGCAATCTCTCTGTATACACAGAATATTCCAGTTAGCATAATCAATAGGAAAGACAGAGAAAGCATCAGTGTGAACTCTGAAATCTCAGATATAACAGTTAATTTACCCAACACAAGCACCAAAGCCAAAACAGCACTCCTCAAATCTCAGTTGCCACAACAAACTTCTGTCGAAGCATTTTACCTTCAGAATGCTTTTCACTTAGATTTGAAATTTGTAGTTCAGAAAGAAATGGGAGGAAATGGTCTGTTTGCAGTCTCCATCCATGCAGATACTTGAAACACAAAGGGACAGAGTACTTTGCAGTCTGCTTTCACCAGAACTGCTTGAGGAGGGTGTACTAGATCATCTGCAAAGATCCATCCCTGCATCATCCTTTCCATGACTCTGTGAGGTTAGGGATAGTTATTCCAGAACAACACACAAAAACCCAAACCAATTATCAGCCAAAAATAATGGCTTGCATTTCTAAGCACCTAAATTTCTTAACAGCACCTTAACAGCACAAGGAAAAGATCAGGAATCTTGTTCTAGGAAAATTAGACCAATAAATCAATCTTAAATACCCTTAAGAAGATCTTTAAGAAAGATCAAGCATATGCATAGAAGTGGTTTTTAGGTTTTGGGGGTAATTCTAAAGAGATCTTCAAAGGCAAACTTAGCAGAACTGGACAGAGATTTTCAGAATATTGCTTCACCAGGAAAACATTTATTCTAGTACAAACAGGTAGAATGAAGAAAGACAAAAAATAGCAGTTAAATGACGAAAGAATTAACTTTAATTTACTCTAATTGACCTAGAGATAAATTGGTCTTTGCCACTATATTCTGCCATCACACTATGGTTTTTATAAGTTATTTTTATTGGCCAATCCATCTTCAATTCGACTTTCTTTCTTAAGTCCTCATTGCTATTCCACAGCTCAATAGCTTTTTTTTCCACTGGACATGTTAAATGGGGGAAAAATAAAATGGATCAATACAGCAACTCAATTAATTCCTCATCTTAAATTCTAATAAAATCAATTTGGAAAAGTGTCATATCATTACGCTTACATCATAATGCAGTAATTAGAAACAACTTTCATCTTGCTTGTTCCTTTGAAGATTTTAATGGCAATCAATTAAACATGCTTTGCTTCTCCATTAAAGACTTCCAAAATGGAAATTGGATGAGAAGTTAAAGATAAGGTGGCTGATTGCACAGTCTTCCCACCCACCCCCATTTCAAATATTCCCCCCAAAATGTGCAGACTCAACATTAAAAACTTAGGATGAGTATAGTAACCAGCAATAAGTTTTCAGTGAATAGATCATGTTCCAATAGAGTACTGCAGCGCTTTGGGATTTGCTTATTTACCAAGCAGAAATTTTGGTGAGGCTCACTGAACTTAAATCTGTTTTCAATTTTACACCCAGACACCTTTAGGAGTTTAGCTATTTTTTAATTAAAAGGGTGTAAAACAAGCTTCTCTGTGTACTATTTAAATTAAAATGTTTCTGCAGGTCTTAGAGAGAAAAGGATAAATTTTACATGCTGTTTCATTAATAGTAATAACTGCAGCTTAACAGTGATCGTCCTATAGGTACTGCACAAAAAGAAAAAATGAAAAAGGACAGACCCAAGTTCAATTTTTCTACAGTTTAAGCCAGTTTAAACCAGGTACCTCCACTAATTTTTCTCCTGGTAGGGATTTATGCCCAGGAGGAATTCACATTCAAAAAGAAAATATGCACACCCAGTCAATGTCTGAGCATCCAATTAGCTGCTTGTCTCTGACATCAGAGAAATCCAAATTCCTTAATTGCTTGTGTTTTGCCTCATTAAATTCCAACAGCATCATTCCAGATGTCAGAGCTGCACTTGCTGTCCCTGGTGGTGCCCCAGCATGGACCCCACATCTTCACACCCTCCGCCCCCTTGTTATCACCCCATGGTGCCTGAAAGATCATCTCGTTCCAACCCCTGCCATGAGTAGGGACACCTTCCACTGAACCAGGTTGTTCAGAGCCCCATCCAACTTGAACACTTCTGGGAATGGGGCATCCACAGCTTCTCTGGGATAACTGTGACAGGGTCTCACCACCTTCACAGAGAAGAATTTTTTCCAAGTATCTGATCTAAACCTACTTTCCTTCAGTTTGAAGCCATTCCCCCTTTTCCTGTCACGCCATGCTTTTGTGAAAAGTCCCTCTCCTTTCTTGTAGCTCCTTTAATCAGAAACAGATCAGAGTTATTGCCACTGAGATCATCACAGCACAATAGATGGTTTAGATTAATTCCAAACCATGAATATCATTTATTCTCCAGGTCTCTCCATTGTCTCTTGTTTCTTTTTTTCATTCGTTTAACTATCTGTCCTTTCTACAGTCAAAGAAAAGAATAACATTTAAGTAAAAAGCTCTTCCAAGAATTGAACAACTTGTTCTTTAGTCAATGTCATTGGAATTTTATAGATAAAACTATTTCTGGATATGTCAGTAAAAGAGACCTCATTGTGCCAACATTTGCAGTCAGCCTGAGTATAGATGAAAATATGAAATAGTATAATTAGAGTTCATTGTTATAATTAGAGTTCATCACTCTTGAGTTCATTAAAAGTTAGCATTTTGTTGAAAATGAATGATCAGCTTTTGTTGAACAATTTTTAGAATTCTTCCTTGGACATCTTATGAAATATTAGTATGTGAAAGCAATTCTATGTTTAACTTTTCCTGAACTTTCTTACACTTTGAATAGAAAGTTCCAAAAACAGTATGGAAACTGCTTTAATGT